>QOCX01001195.1:0-38546 GCA_005959815.1 Sarcophaga bullata | reverse complement strand
GGGTATGTGTGGGTATATTGTCTTAGTTGCTAACACAAAAATGATTGTTTTTGTTGGATTTAATTATAACATGACATGAATATTCATACTACATACTAGCGTACATAAGTATACAATACATCCGCACACTGTTTTTGTACACTGAGAAAAATATAAAGCATTTACTTGATCATACATTCAGAGATTGACCAGCGGACTGGCAAAAGAAATTCAAAAACTTACGGATTTTTGAGCATTGCCTTTATTCACACTGATTCACTGCTATTTTAGTAAATGTATACCCTGGCCGTAATTTTATGAGCACATTTTATAAGGCTCGTAATGACAGGCCACGGCAGAAAATTCTACGATTTAACCTGAAGGCGTGACGCGCAAACAATTTTATTAGAAACATAAGAGTAACGAGTACCTAGTATATTTCACACATTATACAAAAGTGAATTACCATAACGCTGATAGCGTTTTCGGATTAAGATCGCAGAAAAGCTTGTTAAAATCCCTGAGCTTATATTAATGTTAGTATTAGAGCACGTGAGGCTTCTTTCGGAAGATTTCTTTCAGATTTTTGTAGTAATCATTAAATTTCCTGACTGAGCGTTGTACATGACCACTATAGTAGTAATTACAGTCTCGTATCATATTAATTCTATTTTAATTTTCTTCTCTATTGCAAAATTTCTTTTTACGGCCAAACATATCTTTTCAAGTAGAAATTCTTAGAAAAGTGTTGGTACGAAAGGAAATTGGTGTATCTCTTTACCTAAAATTTTAAACAAACTACAAAACCAACATTAAGGACTTGTTTGCTTGATTAACAATTCAACAATATATAAAACAACATCGCTTTAGAAAGAGGACGAAACAATAAACAAAACTGAACAACACACTGCAAGAACGAATCGTAATAATGATACTTCAACAATAAAAATAAGACAGCGATGCATGAGTAAACATCCATGTTTACACTAAACGAATTCTCGAGAAGGCTAAGACCGAACCTTCGCCTAAAAAAACGAGCAACTTCATCAGACTGTTTATGTGTACATAAAAGGTAAGACAAAGCATGGCAAGTGGGGCTAGAAGTTTTTAGTCGTTGTGTGAAGACGGCGCTGCGTGTGAAGAACGCAACGGCTTGTCGATCTCTTACAAGATTACCAGAACATATGTCTAATAGTTGTTATTGTTTATCCAACAGGCATAACAGAGAATAAACGAAAACAGATTGTCTGATGTCAAACCAGTGTAACCAGTGGTCAAAAATGTGCAAATATAAAGAATTTATTTTACGCGAAAAATAACAGTTGTGCACAGCTAATCGGCAGTGACTGTTATAGGCAAAGGGCCATATTTACTTTGTGCTTTAACTAAAGGTAGGATTTTAAAAGGGAGATGAACTGTGGCACAATAAAGTGAATTTGAGATTAGGAAAGATTAATCTGCTATTACTTATGTTTGAACTTGTTAACTAGTATGATATTATTTCATTATGGCAACTTAAATATAAACAAATGAGCAAAAAAGGAAATCATGTTGACAGGTACTAAAAAAGTCTGTTTAATTTGTAACATGCATGCATTGCTTCGGCACTTGTCATATTTTTGAAAAGTTAGCTTTATTTTATTGTGTTTCATAACGATCAAAAAGTTAAAGACGCAATTTAATAGTTAACTTTAGCTAAAGTTCTTTTACTAAAGCTAACATTATATACGTTGTATTATGATTCTAAGTATTGTTTGTGAAAGTCTAACAATATTTTATTGATTAAAATGTTGAAAAAACTATGATTTTCAGTAATAAGGCGACTTTGAACGTTATATTATACCTGATTGCTGCCGGTTTTAGCGAATAACAGTTATATTATATACTATATTTACTCGGACATACTTTATATTATAGTTATAGACACGTATTTAAACCTAAACGTCTCGGAAACAGTCTGACTGTATCTTCAAAATAAAATTTTAGATCTTGATAAATTGTTAAAGATCTATCGAATAAAGTGATCATGAGACAGAAAAGTGTATACGTAAATTACACGTCATGGTAGAATTCATGCTGTTGTTTCGAATTCTATGATTATTTGATTCTGTCTCGGATGCTCTTAACCTGGGAATTTGTCGGTCGCATGTTAAAAGTTTTTTTTTTTCAGTGCATTTAGAAAAGCATAGAGAGAATTCTTTTCCATTGAACTGATACAGCATATTTCAGTTAAAGTATTATTTCGTACCAAACACCCCCAAAACGCACATGATTTATTATTACATATTTAATAGTGTTATTGAATTGTAAAGCACAGCGCGGTAAAAAAAATAGATACCTTAAAAATATTTATTATTAAAACAAAAGAAAAATGCAATAATAACCAAGATATTACCTATTGCTCGTAACATAAATTTGCACTTTGGGAAGAGAAATAGTTGCTTACATTTCACAAAGGTTTATTAAGAGATAACAAATGAGGTGCTTGAGTCTACGAAAGTTTTTCATAAGATACAAACCATTATTAAATTTTTATACTTTTACTTAATTGTTAATGAGATGATTAAACGTACAGTTTGTTTTTAAGTCAGTTTAACAAATGGAATTCTAATATTTATATGGCCAAGGGTGTTAGTTTCGTAGTTTTTCGTTTTATGAAATTTTGGTTATGCAAGAAGCGATGGTTCTCGTTTAATAACATATGTTACGAATTTAATTTATAACATTGTATCCTGGTATGTATGTATTATAAATTATCTTTGTCATGGCTAGTTAGCCAAAAAAAAAAAAAACACAAAGAAAACGCATTGAGTGATTATTTTGATCAATACGAGGATTGCATAGTACGCTATAAAAAAACAAAATTCTGTCTGAAAAATTATGCAATCGGATCGCGATTATATTCATCGAATAATAAATAAGGTTAAGAACTTGTTATCAATTATACACAAGGAAAGTTGGATTAATTTCTGTGCAGTTTTCTAATGTTACCGAAAAAGGCAAAAAAAATGTTGTGCTAGAGTGCTTTATATTTCGTAAATCACTTGTATTATTCGATTCTTAAAAAGAATTAAGTATTCGATGTAATCTGTTAAAGTCTGGTGAAAGAAGAGTAGTCGCCATAGATAGTAAGGGTCAATGTATTGGCGATATTAGACACAACGGATGTACAGATCCACGGCTAAAGACAGTCAGGTAAAAGCGACTATTTCCTTCAGTAATCTTCTTTTAAGAAACTCTAAAAGTAATGCCGCTTACATCCTCATGGTTTCGGAATAAAATGTTTGTTTCGAAACAATTTTATTTTTTTGAGAGTTTGTTCTGAATTATTCACCAACTTCGAACAATTGTCTGGAAAAAAAAAGGCTACCATATGACAATAATGTTTGTAACGAGTATATTTTATTATTTTATCAATTTTTTTATCAATTTTACCATTAAAAATTGAAATTTCTGGCAGCACTAATGAACAGTTTCGAACCAAAAATAAATATAACCTAATCAAGCTGAGTAGTCGACAAATTTACTCTCTATCTCTCTCATCTCTCAAAAACAGAACGTCAAATCCCATATAAAAAATTTTTTTCGGAACAAATTTTTTCATGGGTGAATTGCAGCTTAAATATAATTAATTGCACGAAAAGGTTTCTATACATTTTGTTCGGAAATCTCTTTAATACTGTAATCCCTCCAATACAATGGATAGAAAATATTAGTTGGTCTTAGTAGAATTCTTACTTGCTTAGAGATGGTGAAAAAAAGAAATTCCTTAGATTTGTAATATATATGCCCATGTCCTTCTAGAGACAGGACTAATAGTTTTTCGATTTTCTTTTTGTTGTTGTTCCAATCAGCAACACAACTAAATAAGAAATCTAGAGAAAAACTATTTAGAGTTGTTCGGTCTAAAGAGCATGGGCGATGATAATTAGCAAGATGCTAAGGAATTTTTTGCCTATTAAAGGTTTGAAGAGGGGAGATGTAGAAAACTGTCACATGCTGTTAAGCAAGTAACGGAGATTTTACTATTGGGAACAACTAATTGTTCTTATCCAGTGTATGCGGGATTGCAGTTTAAAGGTCATTTCTGAACGAAAAGTGTAATGAGCAACTTTTCGTGGCAATTACTGTTACTCTCAGGGTTTTTACAAGAAGATTGCCTGCGAGAGGGAAATGCCTTTCCCTTTACTGATGTCTGAGCTGGGTTCTGTTTCACGTCTTGTGTGTAATGCTTCAAATAACTATTACCTACTAGTTCCTTTTTATGGGACTTCTGCTCATTTAACCAGACTTTAACAGATTTACATCGAACAAGACCTATTATTTTATAGAACCAATAACGGAGTGATATACGAATATAAAGACTCTATGCACAGACATTTTTTTTTTTGCTGATTCGGTAACATAAAACTGCACAGAAATAATCAATTTACTTGTGTAGATAATTGAATAACAAAGTTTCTTAACAATGGATTTTATTCTGATGAATACTATCGCATGCTATTGACAGAATTTTCACAGATATTTGTTTTTTTATAGCGTACATGCAATCCTGCGTATTGATCAAAATAATCACACACTCAGATGCGGTTTTTTTGGGTGTTTGATTTTTTTTTTTGCGCTAATAGCATGACACAAGATGAGATTTTATAAATACGAGTACAATACACATGAAATGGTTTTAAATTAAATTTCGTACAATAGTGGTTATTAAAACAGAACCATTGCTTGCTTGCATAAAACCAAAATTTTGCAATAAAAACGAAAAACAACGAAACTAATAGCCGTGGCCATATAAATAGAATTTCCATTTGTTTTAAACTGACTTAAAAACAAACTGTTACGGTTATCGTCTCATTAACAATGTACAGTTAAAATGGTTTAAAAATTATGAACGTGGTTTGTATCTTCAATGAAAACTTTGCTGTAGGCTCAAAGCACTCCGTTTGGTTGATCTCTAATAACCCTTTGCTGAAATGTAAACAACAAATTCTTGCTAAAATACTATTGCTACGAGCAATAGTAATATCTTGGTTCATTATACATTTTTTCTTTTTGTTTTAATAACAAATTATTCTTAAGGATGTACTATTTTTTTTACGCCGCTGTGCTTTACAATTTCAATAAACACGTATGTAATATATGTATGGATTAAATCATTGCATTTGTGTTTGTGTCGAGAATAATACTTTAACGGAAATATGCTGTATCAGTCAATGGAAAATCGTGTAGATTCTCTCGTATGTTTTTTCTAAATGCACTGAAAAAAAAACTTTTGAACATGCGACCGATCAAATTCCCAGGTTAGGAGGCGATCGAGTATTAGAATGCAACATAATCATAAATCGAAACAAACAGGCATGATTCTTACCATAACGCGTACGTTACGTATACACTTTTCTGTTCATTCACTTTTATTCGATAGATCTTTAACAATTTCTCAAGATCTAAAATTTTATTTTGATGTTTCGTAGACATTTTCAGGTTTAAATACGTGACTATAACTACTAAATAGTATGTCCGAGATATATATAGTATATAATATACTTTTATGCGCTACACCGGCAGCAATCAGGTATTTATAACTTTCAAAATCGCCTTTATTACTGATAAAATGCAGTAGTTTTTCACATTTTTACATGCGGGAATTAAAATATTGTTAGACTTTCACAAACAATACTTAGAATTATAATTACAACGTATCGTTAATGTTAGCTTTAGTAAAAGGTAACTTTAGCTAAAGTTAACTATAAATTCGTCTTTAACTTTTGTGTCGTTATGACAACACAATGTTAAAATAAAGTCAACTTTTTCAAAAATATGACAGTGCCGAAGCAATGTCAATAACATTTACCAAATTAAACAGGCTTTTTTAAAATGCAGTGTCAACGATGAGTTTCTTTTTTGCTCATTTTGTTTATATTTGAAGTTGCCATATTGAAAATAATATATATGTACAGCCAAGTTCAAACATAAGTTTACTTCAAAAGTTATAGCGAGATTCATCTTTCACTAATAGCTCAATTCTCACTTTATTGTCCACAGATTATCCGCCCGTTAAAATCCTGCCTTTAGTTAAAGGCAAGTTGAAATAATTGCCCTTAGTCCTATAACAGTCACTGCCGATTAGCTGTGCTATCAATACTGTTACGTTTTTACCGTGCTAAATAAATTCTTCATTATTTGCACAATTTTGTGGACCACTGTTTACAACTTGTTTTGACAACAACAATTGTTTTGTTTGTTATTCTTCAGTTTATGCCCTTTGCGATAAACAATAACAATTACGACACAATTGTTCTGTAGATCTTTGTAACGGCGATCGACAAGCCACGATTGCGTTCTTCACACGCAACGCGTCTTCACACAAGACTGACTAAACTTCTACCCCGACTTTGCATGCTTTGTCTTACCTTTTCTATAGCTACGTAAACAGTCTGATGAATGTTCTCTTAGGCGAAGGTTCGGGTCTTAGTCTTCTCTAGAATTCTATGAATGTAAACATGTTGTTTACATTTATTCATGCTTACCTGTTTGTTGTTTGTGTACGTTGTTTACGTTCGTTCTTGAGGTGTTGTTGTTGCTTTTTGTTTACTTGTTTATTCCTCTTTCGTAATAGCGATGTTGTTGTTATATTTTTGTTCAATTGTTAATCAAGCAAACAAGTCCGTTGTCTTTGTTTTTGTAACTTTTGTTTAAAATTTTAATGTTAAACGATGCTACACCATTTCCTTTCGCAACAATACTTTTCTATCAAAATTTTCGACTTAAGAGATTAATTTTGGCCTAAATTTAGCGAAATTTAGATCTATTCTGAATGTAAAACTGTGAAAGAAATAAAAATGGTACGGAGAACTATATTACATATATAGTCGATCATTACAACGAAGTTTCTCACACCGCTTACGTTGTGTGCATTAATTTTATACGTGTGTTGCAGGGCCTACAGTTTAAAGTCAACTTGAGATTTTTGAGAAAATTTTCATGGCATTTATATTTACTTACAGGAATCTGAAAGAAATCTGCTGAAAGAAGCCTCACGTCTAAGGCTACACGTAGAATTTGAAGGCTGCAGGATCTTAACAAGCTTTTCTGCTGATCTATATCCGAAACGCAATTGGTTATAGGTTAATTCATTGTCGTATAATGTGGTGTAATGATTCCTAGTGTTACGCGGGAATCCATTTATGTTTTCTAATAAAATTTTGCGGTCAATGTGCTCATAAAAATACGGCCAGGACACACTATTTACTAAAATACAGTGACATCAGTGTAATAAGCAATGCTCAAAAATCCAGTAGATTTTTTCAATTTCGTTGTTGCCAGGCCGCCTGGTCAATCTCTGAGAGTGTATGATCAGAGTAAATGCTTTTATTTTCTCAGTGTACAAAAACACAGTGTGCGGATGTATGTATATACTTATGTACGTATGTATATATGAATATGCATGCATTTATTTTAAATGCCAACAAAAACAATCATTTGTTAGCAACTAAGTACATATACCCACACACATACACACCGTAAATAAGTAACTAATGCTCAATGTCAATCATTTTGTTAGAAGGGATTATACATACAACAACAACGAGAACGAGAATACGAATTCAAATAAGAATGAAAATGAAAATGAGAATGAAAATAAATGAAAAACACAAAAATGAAAATCATAGATTTTAATACTTCCAGATATGTATGCACTTTTCATATTTTCATTTTTCCATTGATACCCTACACAAGAAATTAAAGTCATTGCGATTAGAAAATCAATTCGAATTTTTTTCCATCACAGGAGTAGTTTCTACAATTAATTTTAGGCAGTTGCAAGATAGTTTTTGTTTAGAAAAAACAAAACAGTCTTTTAGAAGAGCGAAATCTATCGATTGTCCCTATGAATTCAATATTCATTAAGCATTACGATAAATGAAATGAATGAATTGTTATATTGTTGTAATCGATGTATTTATTTAGTGAAAATGTCCGTGTTATTAATCTAATTATTCTCTATAGGGTACCTGTGAATGTCATGTTGAGTCCTTTCATAATTTATTATTGCTTGCTATTTCACTACATACAGTGTTGGCCATATATCTTAAGACACTCGCAATAATAGTGAATTATTCGATTTAAAAATTTATTTTTCAGTTCTTAAATTTTAAATAGAAATTGTTTCCAAGACAATTTACAATTTTAAGAAAAAAAAATTAAAATAATTAAAAAGGTAATTGTATTCTCTATATAGTTCAAACATTTACTGCATTCATCATCTCTATTTCAAAATTTATTGAGCTTTTGTATTTAAAATCAATATTTCCTTAAATTTCAGTATTAACCTACCTTAATTTGTAAGTCGCCGTAGTCGTAGTCGCTTTAATTCGGTAGTCGCCGTAGTCTAGTAGGTAGTGTGTCGGCTTATTTGACGAAAGGCCAGGGTTCGTATCTCCAATCAAACAACAAAAACGAAATATGAAAAAATATTTCTTCGGCGACTTCCTCTCACCGATGTCTGGCAAAAAATCTGAGAGTAAATAAAATTGCCATGAAAAGTTTCTTAAAAAAATCCATCGTTCGGAGCCGCCACTCATTGTAATAAATTAAGCAACACAACATAAGTGGTGTGAGAAGCTGGCCGTAATCCTGACTGAAGGTTGGTAATGGCCAATTATGTATGTATGTATGGTTAAGTTTAAAACGTTTTAAAAATTTGTTTCCCCAGTCTAACCATCTGAAGTCTGAATGATAACAAAATACAATACCTGTGTGCTGCCTAGACGGTATGTCATACGTCTACACATGCAACATATGAGAAGCTATGTTTTATAATTCTGATAAACGGTTGTAATGACCCACTGAGTAAGTAAGTATGATTTATATTGGTGTTGTCCTGTCAGTACGTAAGAAATTAGGATGAATCGTACAAAATTCACACTAAAAATTGTTCTTTTTATAAATGTGCCAGAAAAATTATTTAAAAACTAAATACCGCGTAAAATCCACAAATTATTCGTAACATTCTGTCTTCAATAAGCACATTCTATTAACTTGGTGGGGTCTTATCAACAAGGTAACTAATGGCCAATTATGTAATGTAATTTGTAATAACATTTCCATATCGCTTCAGCAATTGGTCCGAATTAAGCGTCGAAAGAAGAAATCGAGAAATAGTATTCCAAGATATTGGCCACAATTCTTCAGAATTTTAGGAATTTTTGCCTTCCACCATTTAGTGCACATGTTCGCAATTGAATTGAGATCAAGGGACTGAACTGGGTAGTTTTAAATGTTTATGTAAGCAGCTTGAAATATTCCTTGGGTATTGTCTCATAAGAAGTGCCCCATTAACGATATAGTTTCCTCCGCGAAAGGTATCGTTGTCTTTTTTTATAATATATTAACATATATAACATATTGACTCATTCCTTAATTGATCCGCCAAATCGGTCCAATACCATTTTTTCATTCATGATATGACCCCTATTCATACAGTGTATTATGTTGGATTTCGGGAAATAGTTTATTTATTTATTTATTTATAGTTCGTATTTTTTTTTCGGGAACTGATTTTTAGTAATAATTCTCACTTTCTTTTTTTCTATTGCGAGTAATCATAGATTGTCAAACAAACAATCAGACAAATAGAAATGCCTAGAATATCTTGGTGAGTATCGAACCCATCACCTAGGCATTTGAAGTTTAGTGCACTTCCAACTAGGCCATTGGGTCATCGGCCATAATCTTGCCGTCACCATATTGGTTTTAATAGTATATCTGAAACTAGAATATGTTTTAACAGTTAGTTAACTGTTTCATTTGATTCCCAAGGGGAAAATTACGATTTATCGATCGATAAAATATTTTTCCAAGAATTCATTTGTTTCTTTGGCAGAATTCTAACTGCATTATTAAACATACATGCATAACATACATAATAGGCCATTACAAACTTTCAGTCAGGATGACGGCCAAGCTTCTCACACCACTTATGTTGTGTGTGTTAATTTTATACATGGGAGGTGGAACCTACAGTTTAAAGTCGACTCCGAACGACAGATTTTTGTTAAGAAACTTTTCATGGCAATTTTATTTACTCTCAGAGTTTTTGCCAGAAATCTGTTGAGGGGAAGCCGCCGAAAAAATATTTTTTTCATATTTCGTTTTTGATGTCTGACCGGACATTATTAAACAATTTTTTTTTTTTTTCATAAGAAGGTGTTTGTTATCAGATTCGTTTACATAAGGAAGCCTCATTATGCTGCCTTTTAATAGTTCTGGATGATAATATTAATAGAATGCGATTTCGCTAATCCAACCTTTAGGTGCTAAGAGCTTTTAAATTGGTCAGCTTTAGACGCTTTTATGACAATTCCACCTACCTTGACTGTTATGTTACGGAACTTGAGGACTCTGCATTAAAACTTTTTCTTCTAAAGCCACCAACTAACCGTCTTTCCTGCTTCTCTAATGCAGCGCAGCAATTTGTTTGTTGTCGCGTTGCTTTCAAAATAATCATTTCCATATGCAGCCATGTATTCTAATGGCATTGAAGGAGGAAAACTAAACATATTTTAATTATGTGTCCCCCTCAACAACGACACTTGAACTAAATAATATATTTTAGCGAAAGAAAATCGAATATCATTGGAAAAATAACGAAGAAATCAAGTGTAAAAGTGATCAAACTTATCACATGTCTAGTGGAAGTATCAGAATCAGAAATCGTATACCTAACCGAAGTAAATGTGAAATCACAATTATGATTCCATTTTATTCCACCACTGTATGATGGAAGAAATTGTTATTTTCTTTCTTCCATGGATTTGTATGCATATTAGAGAAAATACTTTCAAATGTTTGGTTTACAGAAACAGAATTATGGCATCCACCTCAAATGTCGGGAAATGATTTTATGTTATTTTCGTCACAAAAAAAAAGAAAAAGAAAGTTTATTTATGTTTCAGTTGATCTTGTATTTTTTTTTTGGTTTTTATTTACTTGGAATCATGTATTTACCAATCCAAAGGAAAATAAAAACAAAAGTGAAAATTATACAAAAAATAAATAAAATTGACTATGATCTGCAGCTGTCAGTTGCAAGAACTCATCAATCTGGCAATTGTTTGTAAATATTTCTTATTCTGGTTATACCGTACGTACGTAATTAAAGAAAGAATTACTGAATGAATTTGAATAATCTTATAAGAAATAAACATAAATACATACGTACTTAATTAAATTATTATAATCATAAACGTATGTATGTAATCGTACTCGTATATACAATTTACATTTCGGTGTCCAGTATTCTTTTAAGATTTTTCTTCATTTTCCTTTTTTCATTTTCCTTTTTTCATTTATCCCGCACACTGTACATTTTAATGCTTGGCAATATCCGGTTGTTTGTTGTTCTTAATTGTTAATTATTTGCCATTTAAATGATTTCATATTACTTTCAGCATAAATTAATTCACTTAAAATAAAATGCACCGAAACAATCAAACTCTGCACTGCTGCACTGCACACTGTACTGCACACTGCACACTGCACTGCACTTTATTCAACTGATTTGCATGAATAAAACCATGAAAGAAGAAAAAAAAGCAAAACTCTGAAGAAAATCTGCACTATTAATGTTTATTTTATTTTTGTTGTTGTTGGTTGCACAAAACCTTTATTATTTTCTGTTTAATTTTTTTTATTTTTGGTTTATTCGTGGTATTAACATTTAATGGCGTCTCATGTGAATTTAATTTTTAGGGTCATCAATACATTATCCAGCGTCCGAAAATAATTACACAAATTCGAATAGTATATCGGCGAGTATTGGCAGCAATCAGGATACGCTGTGGCGTATGAAATTATCAGCAGCTGCTGCACATGCAGCGGCAGCAGCATCTATGCAACAGCAGTTGCAACATCAGCATCCGGCAACACAAATTTACGTTGACAGGCCACCATCTGCATTCAGTAGCTGTGGCGGCAGTGATCCGCTAACACAGTATGTTGTCGACTATGTCGGATATCCGGTGCCACCACCGCCGCATATAACATCGGTGGCAGCATCCGGTAGTCAACATAGTTTTCAAAGCGGCAGTCACATGACGTCGAGTATAGGGAATGCCACCGCCTCAAACTCCAACAGTTCAACGAATAGCAGTAATAGTAGCCAAAGATATGACAAAAAAACTACCGAATCTTCATCCTCACCCCGAGCCCAACAACTATCACAACCAGCACAACGTTATGGTACATTGAAAAAATCCAAACACCATACGCAACAACATGCACCTGCCACAACAGCGGACCAACAATTGGGTGAGTTCAATGCAGACAAATTAAAGCGTTCAACAACAAACATTTCATCCATTCTCCTACTCTTACAAAATAAAATTCCAGAAAATTGTTGAAACCTAAGAAAAATGAATTTCTGTTTTAAATGTTGAAATAATTAAAAAAAAAAGAAATTCAATATTTAAATGAATTAAAATTTCTCATTCTGAATTAATACCACATTTGGAAGTAGTCACACGCCCTGCTTGTATTACATAATTTTTATACATTCGAACTTAAAAGACGAGCGACTATTTTGTTTTTGTAATTAATTTATTTGTAAATATTTTTGTACTGCCACGATAGGATTGAGAGAGTTGAAGCTTTGTTAAAATCAAATTAAAAGAGCACACGTAGCGGCCACACGACCACCAGAACTATGTATGTCTGACTTCATACATAAGTTTGTAGCAAAAAATATAAGGAATGGTGCTCAACTATTATAAGTTGGCATTACGTTAAAATTACAGCCATGTGCGTATCGCACACATAATCCCAAGCTGCACAACAAATTTCATTAAAATTGACCATGCCTACCGCCTTCACCGCATACATTTCAAACCTATTTCCTTGCAAATTTCAAAAATTTGTTCAGCGTTCGGTAAAAGCGTATGATTATTTTGAATTAAAATTCAAAGAATAGACACTCCATAATCATTTGATTTCAGTTAGGCGATGAAGATATACGGCAATAACTTTTTTCATTTGTTTTTAATCAACTAGAGAGACAGACGTATTTCCATTTTCATCACAATCTGCTCCTGGGCTGTATGAAAATTTTCATAATTTTCATTTAATAGTGCTTACCTATCTTCAATAAATCATTTATACAAAACAAAATTTTAATCAAACTCTTCTCTATTCTCAAAAACTATTCGTTGAGAAAAATTTGATTCTTTAACATCAAATTATCGATCACTAAGTGACACAATGCTTTAGAATTCGAATTCTTTTAATCTTTATCATGCTGAATATACTATAAAGTAAGTGAATAAGGCTGCGGCATACTCGTTTCTTTTATATTCTCTTTTTCTATAAACATTTTTGATTATAAATGCCTGACAACATCTTTTTCAAATTTCGCCAGTAATAGCGAATAGCACAATAGCTGCTCTGTTTATGAATTTAAAAAAAGAAAACAAATTCTGTATGTATGTTCCAGTTGAATATACACATAACAAGACATAATTGATCATTACAATGACTTTTACTCTCAGAGTTTTTGCAAGAATTCTACTGTCGCATCATATTTCGTTTTATTCAAGATGTTCGACCTGTGATATGAACCTTGGCCTTATGTCTCATAGGCCTATACACTACCTACTAGACTACGCGGCATACATATTGCATATATTTGCTAATTTAGTCCTCATCCAATTAGTTTAAACTTGTGGACTTTATTATACATTTTGAAAACAATAACTTATTTTAACACCAACTCAGAAAAATTAATAATTTTTCTTTTGACTCCAGGAATGAGTTCCAAAAAATAAACAAAGCTTTGGGAGAATCACAAACTATGTAGCTTTTTTCCCTTATTTTTGTATTGTTAGCTTGGAACGAATTACAAAACATTAACAATCCTACACCACACTACCCACGTTTACTCTGCAATCGAACAAGACCAACAAGATTTTTGCAATAAAACACACACTAAACAGAGAGGAATGCTCTGCCCTTATTCATAAATATTCTCACCTACTGATTATGTTGAAAGCCAACGGGCATAGTTAGCTAGTTGTCTCCTGCGTATTATCGTCATTATGGAGCTCGAGTACACCAGTAATCAATAACACTCAAGTTGACCATTATTAGCTACAAGACTACTTCAAATACTCTACACACGATTAAAATGTTTATGAACTGGACAGATTTATTTGTTTCATTTGTTTATTTTTTTTTTCTTTTCCTATTAATAACAATACAATTGCAAATTATATTTAATTATTACGAGCGAAGTACTAAGATCTTATGCTAGATGTAATCTAACAGACCAGAGCCTCTGGTATGAATCGAGCCCACGACCCTCACACTAATAGTATAACACACTACTTTCTAGACTACCAGGGCATCCATGATAAAATATTGGTAAATAATTTGTAACCTATTACCCCTTCCCCCCCTAACATAAAATGTCAATAGAATTCCACAAACAATCGAAAATAATAAAACGGGCAAAATAATTTTGAAAGTTTTTATAAGTATTCCTCCCACATACATAGTTACATAGAAATATTGAATTGGAATACTGGCGTCATTTATTGCTTGCTGTCTGTACAATTTCTACATGTTTTAATGGAATTTTTTTTTTTTTCATAAACTTTTTTTGCATATGCGTTTGCATATTTTTTTGCTGAGTTGAGAAATTTTAATTGGTAGACTGGCATATTTTTATACAATTTATATTTTCATTTCATTTAAATTTTTCGTATATTTTTTCTCTCTCTTTCTCTCTCTCTCTATCTATCTTTTGGGCATTGAAATGAAATTCTTTATTTAATAATGAAACATGGTGCCGTTTAATGTTTTTATTTGCCAATGAACACAGTACATTGCATTGCTTCGGTAATTAGAAAATGAATTAAATTATGAATAATGGCAGGAATAAATGAAATAAGTTCAATTGGAAGAAAAAAAGATTTTCATTTGAAAATGCCGGCTTCATTTAAAAAACATTTTATTCCTTACAAACACAATGACTCCGACTTAGGCTGAGTATTTAGTAAAATTTCCTTAATATTAGAGACACAAAATTTATAATTTCTAACAATTAGAAAAGAAAAATAAAATACGATATCAAGCTTAAAACAAGAAAGAAGAAGAACAGTCTTCCATTTGGGATTTTTCAATTGTAAATTTTTTTTTTTTTAAATAAAAATGAAATTGAAACTTCAATCAATTTGCTGGGTATTTATTTTCAATACTATTTTCTTTCTGTTTATTTTCAAGTATTAGATTGAAAATAAAAAAAATAGAAAACAAAGAAAAAAAATATGAAAAAAAAATTTTTTTAACTCGGATGGTGTAATCACCGTATGCACTCATGTGGTAAATAAATAATAAAAAAAAAAAAACAGAACTATTCCTCAAGCAACTTTTCTTTCTTCTTTTTTTGAATTCTTTTTTTGAATTCTTTTTATATTTTTTGTAATATTTTTATCGACCGCAAAATTGAAGTGTGCACAGCAATAAAAGAGACTTAAAAAATAAATAAAAACTCTACAATTTGTATTTATTTTTTGTTTTTGTTTTTGTTTTTGTTTTTGTATTGTTTTCTATTCTTTCATTTCAGTTTTATTTTATTTTATTTTATTGTCTACATGAGTAAATGGTTTTCGTACATTTTACCATCATCTTTCATTTATTTTTCTTGCCTTGTTATTGTTTTTGTTATTGTTTTTGTTTTTGTTATTGCGTTTGTTGTTTAACTTTTTAGTTTTTCATTTTTGATTTTACACTTGAATGCAAATTTCAAACAATAAGAGACTAAATAAATACGATAACAACAATAATAGCAACAACAGCTGAAGCAGCATCAATAACAACAAAATATATAATCGACTGACAAAGAAAATAATTTCTGAATATTGAAACAGAAAAAAAAACAATAAAAAACAGGAAGAAAAAAAGCTGATAAAGATAGTACGTATGTATGTATGTGTGTAAACATGTACATGTGTATGTAAGCATATGTATGTAAATAAAGTTACAAAAGAGAGTACGCAAAATGCATGCGTCATAGCCGGATGCAGTGCGTGTAGTGCATACCATCAGGCGTTCTATACTATACGGAACTCAACTGACATAAAAAGCTAAATTTACTTTCATTCTGTTGGTCCCTATCGTTAGCTATAGATAACATATTTACGTTGGTTTAGGTAGCAGAGATCCCACTAAGGCCAGCATTTAGGCCTATTTTGATATCACAATCATTATTCAATCTAGTGATCAAACTTTCCCTAGATAAAATCAATCCGAGTCCAAAGAGAGCTCAGTTAAGGAGATCAACAAGTAAGAGCTCAAAAATCTCCATCTTTTTTGAACAAGAGTTGGGCACTGACACATGGAGGGAAAGACAGTCCTCTCCACAGTCTATGAATATGTAACACAATACGAAATCATTTATACCCGCCTCTTCATTTCTCCTCATAACTTTTCCTGTATCTGGTATTTATTTGCTCACTCACTCATGTAATGAAAACTGAATCACAAGCCATGGTTTACAAACCAATTGATCCTTTAATTGATGAAAGGTAAGGAAATGAAAGAATTTTTTTTTTAATCAACTTCAGGATAAGGAAAGATAGTTTTTGGAAGAAAGAAAGAGGACTAGTGTGTGTCAAAGTTATTTTTAAAGCATTGTATATTTTTATGGACCAGGGTTACGCATTCATTACACTTTAGATTTTGATTAATCAAATATAATTTCAGTCAATCCCAAACACCCAGGAATTACTGGTCGGCACTTGAATTCAACACGCTACAAATTAGATCTTCGGGCATCCTAAATAAAACTGTGTGATATATTTCATCAAAATAATTATCCAACTGAGTTTAAAAAACCTTAATTATTCGCCTGGCGTAAATTGTCGTTCGGAACGTTCAGCTGAAAATATTCCCGGCAAAATTCTGAAGGACCACAGTAAGCCAGAAATGGATTTCTCGATTTGAATGGAATAAAATAAGAACTTTATTTGTATTGATAATACGTTGTCCTTAACAATTCGGTTTGCTCAGAGCAAAGAATTTCTGGTTGACTTAAGCATCCAAACAAAATCCATAAATTTAAGACTCCAAATACATACATACATACATACATAGTAATTGGCCATTACAACCCTTCAGTCAGGATTACGGCCTAGCTTCTCACACCACTTTATGTTGTGTGTGTTAATTTTATACATGAGTGGCGGAACCTACAGTTTAAAGTCGACTCCGAACGACAAATTTTTGAGAAAATTTTCATGTCAATTTTATTTACTCTCAGAGTTTTTGCCAGAAATCTACTGAGAGGAAGTCGCCGAAGAAATATTTCATTCATATAATCGTGTTTGATGTCTGACCGGGTATACGAACCCTGGCCTTTCGTCTAACAAGCCAACACACTACCCACTAGACTACGGGCGACTACAACTCGCAATACACAGTTCAGAAAGGAACTCTAATCATGTACCCATATATTCGTAGGTATTTGAGAACATGTGATAGAATTTATCGCAAAAGTCCAAGCAAACTTTGTTACATAAAATACGTTCAAGAACTTACCAAATTATTGACTTGAGTTCACTAGAGACTTATAGCAGCTGTAGTATAGTAGCTATGTGTTGGCTTATTAGTCGTGAGGTTGCGGTTAAACCTCAGGACAGACACTTCAATAAATAAAAAATGAAAGAGAATTTCTTCGGCGACTACCTTTTCAACAGATTTTTCCAAAAACTCAGAGAGTAAAATAAATTGTCATGAAAAGGTATCTCAAAATATCGTTTGAATTGGACTTTCAACTGTTGGCCTACATAATAATAAAGTAAACCGAGTTCATAATCACTTCATATTTTCAAAACTTTACTGTCAGTTAAACACCCAAGCAGTTTAGTTACTTGAAAGCTAAGACATTGTCTCTGGGTTTCAAAGACTGGGAATACGATCAAGAGGTCCTTCATCGCAAGGAGTCGCTCCCATAATTCACCTAGCACATCCCTGCGGCATACCTTTAATAGAATAAATTTTTGCCCTCCAAGTTTGCAGTACAAGGAGGCCAGTACCATGAGCTCTATGGCTAATAGATTCTAATAGAAATTTCAGTTACTTCAGTTCTAACAAGCTGTAGAACATTTCTGGTTTGTGACGCGTTTGCATGTTGGTCTCGAATGTAAGATCTTATATGCGTCAAGTAAAAAGATCAACGAATCAATGTAAGCTACTTGTCATGTCAGCTGCAGTTAAAATGTTCATGGATTTAGTGTGCTGCTAGATCTCTTGTCACAGTACTTACAAATTCTCAATTGTTATGCGTCTACATACCTATTCATGCATGAAATGTACCTCATTCATGAAGATGATTTTTCTAATGAAAAACTATGTTTGACCGCAAACAAAGTCCCTATTGAATACTACATCCATCATGTGTAATACAAAACAGACTGAATTATTATTGTAGCCTTGTTAGAATCCCTTGATAGACGTAATCAGGGTATTGGGCTGGGCACTCAATTCTTTAGATTGAAGCGCAGATTTCTTAATCTAGTTTCAGTTCGAAAGATATTGTATTATGTGTGAAACTTATGCCCTTTCTCGCTTAATTTTAATTCAATGATTTAACATTTTGAGAATCACATCAGAATGAAACGAAAAGATTCCAAGAAATATTGAATCCTCCATTCAGTTGATATGAATGCAAAAGCGATATCCATAATAAATTCAAATCGAATCTCAAGAAAAATCCAATAAAATATAAGAGAAAACTGAAAATAAACAGAACGAAAAGCAAAGAAAACAAAAAAAAATAAATACAACATAAATAAGCAGAGAATGATAAAGAATGAGGAAAAAAGGAAGAAAACAACAACGTGATAAACAAAGCATTGAAGTATCAAAATATTTTGTGATTGCGGACTCAAAATGAATACAAATGTCTTGTTTGTTGTTATTGTACTCTACTGTGTCGTGTTGTCGTTGTATATTGCTCATTTATTTCAACATGTTTTATGTGGTGTGCTCTTACGCTCTTTAGAAATTTGTGTCGGGAATCCTTGCATTGTGCTTGCACTTTCCGTTTTTTTTTTTTTGTTCTAGTTTTGTTTTTGTCCCTTAAATGCACACGCTGCTCCTGCATACTCGTCAATTCAGATTTTTTCTATTCTTGTTTTGTTTTTTGCTTATTTGTTTATTTTTGTTTTTATTGTGATTTTCTTTTTTGTTTCTTGTTTATTTTCCCTACACTTGTATCTGACAAATTTGCTTTGAATGTGGCAAGTCTTTTATGCGTACAAAGGAATGAGAGAAGCGCAATTCTTGTGAAAGTGTACTCATACATACATACATACATACATACATGAATACGAATGTATTATTTCAAAAGGTGTACAAATCTCGAAGAGAGTGCTGCCTCTGTAACAGTGAAATTAAAATTAAAAAAAGGCAACTTTAGAAATTTAGCAAAGGTGCTCTGTGGCACGCACAAAACCCCAAAGAAAAAATTCTTTTCCTATTTTTCAAATCCATGCAATACTTACACAAAAAAGATCTTGAAGCACTGCCTTTAAAAAATTCAGACTTGATCGTTCATTGTGTGAGAGCACTCTTAAACACTTTTCATTGGAATTGAAGAATATATTTTCAACATTTACGTCACACCATTTTAGGCATTTCTCATAAGGTCCGGCTCATTATCAGACATTCTTTAAGCATCGTAGGTCTTTTGGACTCGTCCAGACTGCTTTGACCTACTTTTCTTCGTCCTTAGCTGTTTAAGTTTTAATTAACACTTCTCACTTCGAGATCAACTCGACAAAGTACGGTTCTTACGAAACGTTATAAGACTCGAATGCGTCTGAGATTACTGTGTTTGATAAGAACTATGCAACAAGCGTTACTTGAAGTCGACTCCGTACCTACATTGGTACATCGCAGTCTGTATGATAGGGTATTCTAGATAGGGTATCCTGTCAACCTGTTTCCGTTAACTTGGCAAACTATCGTAAACGCTGAATCAGAACTTATTGTGCATGAAGCAACTAAATTTTTCGTTACCTTCTGAGATGCATTAATCCTGCACAGGTTTCCAAGTTTAAGACCTTTTGATGATTCTTCTCCTCATCATTGAATCCACGTATTGTACTTGATTAATGCCTATTCTAAAAACAAGTTTTCTTTAATTCTTCGACTACTTGTTACTCTGCGGATACTCAATTGATAATCCCTATACTTGCAGTGCATGTGTTAGAATACAGAAAAAATAATTTGTAGGAGAAAGTAAAGAGGGACAGTGTGTGAATTTTTTTTAATTACCTCACTTCTTTTTTTTTATTGCTGAGTAATCATATTTAAATTCAAACACAAACACCCAAAGTCTCTAATGGAAATCAGAAACCACGGTCTCTGCACCTGAAGTTTATCACATTACCAACTACACCATCGCGTTCGCCCTACAGGGGCTTAGAGTGTCTCAAATCGTTCAACTGATCTTTCGTATCGCCAATATACCATTCTAAACACTTCATGCTGCTTAATTTAAAGGGTTCTGCTTCACCGAAATCCCATATGCCTGTGATCCAGCTCTTGCCTTTGCCGATTAAAGCTTTCCAATACTTGTCTCGAATTATGTGTGCTAAAAAAAAAACAAATTGCTGATTTTGAATATAAAAGGGAGAAGGAGACGCTAACACAGCCTCAGCATACCAAGGCACTTTGAATGCTCAATGTGCTGGAAACTTTTTTGAGAAATCAAATAGAAAGTAGGAATCACGGAAGAGATTGAAAAAAAGGAAGATTTAATAACACACTTCAATATACGCACAAATAAATTTTATGAAGATATGAAGTCGAATCAATGCCTATTATTTTGGCGTCTTTGATCAGTTACTCCAAATTTCCAACTTTACAGTCGCACCACTCACATTTTAAATTGGCCAGTACTGTTAGTAAGCGTAATGTATGCACGGAATACTCAAACCAATACACCTTTAAATAGTAAGTAACTCTCCATAACTTCACAACTTCATTTCTTATATTTGGAAACAGAAGGAGGCTGTAATACATGTAAATAATAACAGCAAATTTATCGATTCTGATGATTTTACATGCGAATTCCAGCATCTAACCGCAGTTCAGACCTGTGTTTGATTCATAGCAACGTCTTAATTAAGCCAACACCACTACTACACTACTACGGCGACTTGAGTCTGTGTTCAGTGATTTACAGATTCCAACTTAATAACCGGAAGGCACACACATTTTAAAGGTTGGCTCGACTGCTGGTATGAGTACGTATGCACAGAATACACAAGCGATGCATCTTTAAATAAAATACGAATGCATGCCTGTACGTTTGAATGTTAACAACAAGCGTAAGAAAATCATACATTTGTTGTTGTTATTTGCTTAATTATCGGTATTCTCAATACAATTTAATCCTTTCTTTGTTAAATGTGAACACGATGGAAAATAGAAGAGACACTAAAACGTCAAGAAGACATACGTTCGTCACCCATGGTTTGACTTTTTTTCTGTTCTTTTTTTTTAGTACTTTCTGAATGCCTCGTTGTTCTTTTTTATTTTTTGTATTTCCCGTAACTATCAAAATGTTTGATTTTAAGCTTGATGTAAGGTGTGACGGGAGGCGGATTGACTACATGAATAAATAAATGAAAAGTATCACAAGAGAAAAAGTCAAAAGAGTAAGAAGAGAAGTAAAAACACCAAGAGAAAAGAAAAACTGAAGGAATGAAATTTAAATTGTTGGCATCCTTTTAAGTTGAAGCTGTGCACATTGGAATGTACGACTCGATTGTAAAAGCATATGAAACCGCACACTCACACACACACACACCAACTGACAAAAGTACATGCCAGTTGGTGTACAAATCCGTAGAGCATAAAAGTAATAATTTTTTTTCTTTTATTTTTATTATTATTGTTGATTGTTGTTTAGTTGTGTTGTTATTGCATTAGCATACATTATATATTTATTATGTGGCTTACATGTTACTCCTTCTTTGTGATGTTCTTTGTGTTTTTTTGTTTTGGCTTGTGTGTCGTTCGTTTATGGGGAGTGTGTTTGTAAGAATGTAAGAAGCCAAGCAAATGGAATGATCGACTGTCTTGTTTGTGTGTGTGAAATTTGTTTTTTTCTATCATACATCATCATCTATGTATGTGTCTTCTCTCTCTCTCTCTGCGTGCATTCCGTTTGTTGTAATGTATGTATTGTGTCTCAAGAGCGTGTATAGGGCGTAAGTGAGCAAGTGAATGTAGTAGTTTTCATTCGTTTTTACATGCACTCGATTGTGATTTTTAACATTTATTTTCATTATTTTTGATTTGTATACGAGATTTCTCTTCTCCACCACCGTCTTCTTTTAGGGTTCTTTCTTCCATCTTTTTTTCTTTTTGGTATTTTGTTTTACTTCATTACTTGATTTGGATAAGTGTTTCGTTTATCATTTTTCTGTAGTTTAACTATTAATTCCCTGAATAAATAATCCAGCAAGGATTCATTTACAGGCATAAACAAGAAATAAACGTAATTTTAAATAGAAAATTTAAAAACAGAGATCTCCTATAAATGCATTTCTAATTACAGGTATGCCTGGATGTTTCAAATAACAAAAACAATGTATTCCTCTGGTAAATGCTAAAATGAATGAATTTGTGCCACAACCAGTAATTTGAATTCGAATTATAAACTGTCTTGGCATCAATGCTTTCAAGTGTAATTTTCAGAAACTTAGCTTGCACTGGTATCTGCTGAAAGACGTATGAGCACATCATCATCCAATTTCAAGGAAAAAATGTTGATTTTTCATTTATAAAAATGTTTAAAATTGATTGAATTAATAATATTGGCCTCATATCTCTATCCCTGGCTCGTAATGATTTCTACATTACCAGAATCAGTAATGAATCACTTTTTGCTACTCGTTAATTACTCATGAAATTTTAGTATGAAAGTCAACAGTATTGAAATTTAATTACTCTGACTCATTTGTAACTTAAACTACAACTGTTGATTTACAAATTGCAAGTGCAATGAGTATGAGTACAACGTTGGACATCGAACCCATAACATTATGAAAATATGTTTGATTCATTCGAGCGGTTCGGAATCATACATCAAAATTAAACATCTTGTTACTTGTTGCATTTACACAAAAAAGACAACAAGCAAAACCGACAAGGCAGCAAACGAGCAACTCACAACCTTCTAGTAAGTATTATAGTTCGTACGTGAATCAAAAACATCATGCGTAGTGTTACAGTATTGAGTATGAGAGTACTTCAAACTTGAATATGGTAGTATTGGTTTGATTATTAAATTTTAATTTTACATTTTAATAATTAAAATAAGTCATGAATGCGTATTAATATCGAAATTATGAGTATGATTCGAATCTACTCAGATCTCTTTTTGAATGCTAATTGCTGGATCTCTGTTAGCTTACTTCATTAGAAATTACAACCCTTAGTCAGGATTACAACCATAGCTTCAAATACAACCCAGGATTGTGGGTGTTACATACATATTCCACGAAGAGCAGAAAGAGTTTTTTAAATAAAATTTTTTTGGGCTTTGATCTTATAAACTCCCGTGTAGTTAGCCTACTAGTTTATGGCTACGACTATTTGATCTCTTACTTACAAATCAACTTAATTGCTCATTACTTTATATTACAATCTAACTTATTGCACCGCGACACCTACTGTTTAATTGTCATTCCTTTTCAAAGCATTGAAACGGATTCTGGACAACAAGATACGGACTAATTACTTCTCTACTGTTACTAGTGGCGCTCTACATACCTAAACAGTCATTGCATTACTAAGTACGATGTGCAATTATTGACTAGAAAGGTCATTACTGCTTCCGTTGGGGAAACTCATCGAAGGAAGGAACGGTAACAATTTTGTTTTAAGGCTTGAGTCATTTTTAGTTAAAAATTAAAATAAACATGGTTCTAGTCGAGTGGAGAAGGCATTAATACTCTAACAATGGAATTGATGTTTTTCACCGGACAGGTTCACATAACTTAATTGGCTATAACAACCCTTCAGTCATATTTACGGCCTAGTTTCTCACACCACTTATGTTGCATGTATTAATTTTATATATGAGTTGCGGGACCTAAAGATTTTTTGAGAAACTTTTCATGGCAATTTTATTTTCTCTCAGAGTTTTTGCCAGACATCGGTGAAAGGAAGTCGCCGAATGAATATTTTTTTATATTTCGTTTTTGATGTCTGACCAGCGGTTTGAACCGTGACCTTACGTCTAATATGCCAACACACTATCTACTAGACTATGGCGGCTTCAACTATCGGTATTAAAAAATCCGTATTCATTGCGGGTATAGGTACCTGTCATTACATACCTGAAGAAGTCTAACATTTTTTTTTTTCTTTACCGTGTTATTATTCTCTATCGGCTCAATCTGCTGTCTCTTTCTCTAAATTTCGGTTAAGCGTAGAGTTTCCCCAACCTAGACTATGGACATGTTGCAATACTGGGAAGCCATAGCAAGCTTGTCGCGACAACATGCTCGTTTCAATTTTGATTATAAGCTCGAACTAGAGCAGGGATTACCATTTCATAGCACAATTGTGCTGAGTGAATTCACACACATTGCTTATGTTCTCCTCATTTAGTCGCCGATCAGACGCGGGCGACTTCACATGTCAGTGGATGCTATGACATTTTTTTCAGGTTTACACTCAAAAAATATTTTAAGTCGTAAATATTTTAAAAATGCCTTTTTAAAATCCAATGTCTGATATGTTCTTAAATGACATTTTAAGACATTTAAATGATAAGGAAAGGAACAGCTTTCTTGTAGACATAAAGCAATTTTTTTTTAGAAAAATTGAAAGGTTTTTATTAGTAAGTGAGGAAATTTATGAACCAAAAGTAGTTCCCACCAAATATCTAAAAAACATTCCCTAATTTTCGAGTTAAAGACGTATAACTTTATATATGTTGATGAAAAGAAAATCAAATTAGCGTAAATTACTAACACTTTTCCTTGACAGTAAAATGAAAAATCACTCAATTTATTTCACCTCATTTACTCACTAATACACAACCAAAATTTTTTGGTAACCCCTGAACTAGAGCAGGGATTACCATTTCATAGCACAATTGTGCTGAGTGAATTCACACACATTGCTTATGCTCTCTCATTTAGTCGCTGATCAGACCGCGGCGAGTGCACATGTGAGCGGATGTTATGACATTTTTTTTCAGGTTTACACTCAAAAAATATTTTAAGTTGTAAAATTTTTAAGAATGCTTTTATTAAAATCCAATGTCTAATATGTTCTTAAATGACATTTAAGAGCATTTAAATGATACGGAAAGGGAATAGCTTTTTTGTAGACATGAAGCATTTTTTTTTTGGAAAATTGAAAGGGTTTTATTAGTAGGTGAGGAAATTTATGAACCAAAGAGTTCCCACCAATATCTAAAAAACAATCCCTAATTTTCGAGTTAAAGATGTATAACTTTAATGTATTGATGAAAAGAAAATCAAATTAGCGTAAATTACTAACACTTTTCTTTGACAGTAAATGAATAAAATCACTCAATTTATTTTCACTCACTTACTCACTAATACACAACCAAAAAATTTTTGGTAACCCCTGAACTAGAGCGTTCTTATACGGCAATGTCTTCAAAATGTTTGACAGGTTAGGCTGTGAGATATGTATTAATAGCTCCAACATTAGATTTTCGTATTGGCTGCCTAAGCATTGCGGGGATTTTCAAGCGGCGCAATACTTGGTGTATGTAGAATATACTCCGGTGGTTTTACAGAGTGGCTCAATTTCGTTGAATACATGAGAACAATATTGATTATTGATTGTATGATCATAATTCGCCTAAATGAGATTTGCCCATTTAAATTAGCCTTGTTTTCTAAAAAGAAGTCAAAACTACATTCAAGAATTATAGGTTAAAACCACAGAAACTACAATACGTTCTAGTGTAGTGTAGTATACTTATTGATTTGATTTTTTTTTTATTTTATTGCTGATCTAGTCAATTCCATCTTATCTTATCTTGTCTTTCCTTTCATACCAAAGTATACGATTGAAAATGTAAATAATTTATGGAATGTATTGAACATTTTTATCGAAACATAATGGCACACGTGAAGCAAGAAGGCACGTATTTGATCTCGGATGCCAATATTAAATTATTTTCTATTTAAAAACGAAAAACCCTTTTCAAAAACTACATAAAATGGCGGCCATTAATAATTCAGTTCGTATATTGTCTATGCAGGGCATTAAAATGAACGTACCACCACCAGCCCTGCCGCCGCAACATGTACGCGTGTATGATAGGGACAAGTAGTCGCTTTCGGATTCCAGTGAATGCAAGTGCAAATGCTGTCTCTTGTAGTGACTAAAATTCAATGTTTATTACACCCTTATGAGGACTACAATAATAAAATGTTTGAATATTAAAACGAGTGTGTACATACAGTACATATTGTGTAGTTTGTGGTTTGTGTGCATGTGTTAATGTTCTATATTAACATAGTATAATTAGAATATTAAATATTTATTCACGATGTAATTATCGTTCCACCTCAAAGTTCACTTAAAGTTGATTCTCTTTCTCTTCTCTCTTTTAGTTTGCTTAAATATCTCTGCAAATCAGAATTTAAAGTATGTTTGTATGCGTATTATTGTTGTTGTTTTCGAAAAATACATTGCGGCTTGACATTTAGAATGTTTGTTGAAATGTTAACAATTGTGGGGTCTATAAGGTGTCTACAGCCGGTGTTTTCGAACAATAAATTTCTAATCGGTTTCACGGCTGGCAAATTTGATTTCTTTTTTGTTTTTTAAAACCACAATAATTTACAAACAATTTGTTGATATTCGTTAGCAACTTTTTCTAAAAACTTTTTAAAAACAATTTTTCTTTTCTTCTTTCATGACGAATTAAGAAATGTTGCAGAAACTTTGTGATAAATTTTATATTAAAAACCGTGTTCGAGTTGTATAGGATGGGAAATTTTAAAGTGAAGCACAATTGTTTCGGTTGGAAAAGGACTATTATTTCATGCATATGGCGGTCACAGCTGACCTCCCAGCAATTTTCGAGTGACGAGTTACACCATCCTGTTGAAACCAAACATTGTTCATAGCAATACCATGAAGAACGGGTACGAAAAAATCGGTTGAAGCGACATGTGTCTTCGTTGTCCGTAATGGACGCCTACGCTTTACAATGATACCAAGGCGCGGTGAAGGGTACGTTGGCTTTCTGTAGACACATGTGGGTTTTCTGAGCCCTAAATACGGCAATTTTGCTTATTAATATATCCACAAGTTCAAAATGGCTTCATCTGAAGACGATCTTTTTTTTAACAAAATCGACATCATTCTGCAGTTTCTTCTTGGCCCAATAAATAAGCGTACGGGATTCTTACGTTCAATGGTGATCAATATATTGACCTTTGTGACAGAATAGAATGACATAATATTGCAGACTTGAAATAATCGATGGTTCATATTAAAACCGATAGATGGGCCACCAGATAGTTCTTTTAGGCTTTGCGCATAAGTTAATTAGCAACAATATCCAGCTTTAATTTAATTTTTGATTTTCTCTCGAGTCATAACACTCTTCATCGTGGTATTTGAAATGTTTAACGGCCTTACGCTAACCATGGTTTCAGTAACTTTATGTTTCTAATTCTGTTTTTTTGGCAGAATTGAATATTTTTAAGCAATTTTCGAAATTAGAAAACCATATTTCTTTTATTTTATTTTATCCGTTTACGTAATGTCTGCAGAATGTATGTTTGTTGAAGTGATATGTTCAATATTGTGTTTAATACTCTGTTTATTAAATTCTTGTTTCAATGAAATTCGAATATTAAACGACTCTCATTAAATTAAATAGAAGCCAAAGGTGTTTATACTAAAGGCCAAGTACTATTCATTTGTTTCACTCTATTCCAACAACATATGAGCACTATAGAATACACTCGAATTCAATACTTTATTAAATTAAGTGCGTATACCATAGATGTGTATGAATATGTGTGCATTTAGAGCCTGAAAGCACCAACACTTTCACTTAACAATGCTATTGTTTGTGGTTTAATGTCGCCAATATTTTAATGGTTTTTTGTTGCCCAGTGCATAATACATATTGCAAACTGGCAACTCAAATATTTAACTTCATAACCTAATCTACACGTATTAGGAGGTTGAGTTTTAATACGATTATTAGAGGAAACGATTAAGACTTCGAAAAGCTTACAATCTTAATGAAAATCCTATTAATATGATAAACATACATACAGACATATGTATATATTGACAAACATACATGCCGACATGCATGCATATAAAGTAAAATTAAGAGATTTTCTATACAATACCACAGAGTAAGTTATTAAGAGTTTAAACATCTTAATGACTTTCTAATGAAAGTTCAAATTGCAAATAAGAAAGTAAACTACGAACTATTTTTTACAACTTAAATCGAACAAATAGAAGAAATAATCTCACATATTTACATACAATGCATACTGCACTATAAGTATGTTGGTCCAGGTTTTTGTTGGTTTACTTTCGCAGAATATATGATATCGATAAATTCTCCGATATTCGAGCATTACAGTTTAATGCTTTTAATAACCGTTAGAATTGTAGGATCAATAATGATTTTGAATGCTCAAAATTGATATTTCAATCTAAGTGAGTAGCTTTCCACAATCTTTCTTGATTTAATCGTTTGCTTTTATAGATTTTTGTTGTGACTGGAGTATATTGGGCTATTGTGCATATTACATGACATTTAAAATCATTATTGATTGGGCGCAATCAAGTAGCCTAGTAGGTAGTGTGTTGGCTTTATTAAACGTAAGGCACGGTTCAACCCAGATCAAGCATCTCCAAGGAAGAAATATAAAGACGGCCACATTCTTCATCAGATTTCGGCAAAAGCTCTGAGAATTTCTCAAAAATCCGTAGTTCGGAGTCGATATTAAATGTAGATCCACACTATGAATAAAATTAACAGAAGGGAAGTTAAGTCGTAATCCTGACTCAGTTGTAATGACTAAATATGTGTGCATTCATGTAGTTCATAAACAAACTGAATGCTGTATTAAGATCTTTTTAAAGTCAACCTTAAAGACCACCAACCATTTAGGCCTAGTATGTAAGGACATGTCTAACAGCCCTTATATCCTTATACCCACTATATTACATACATACTTCAGGCTTATTTCGGTCAAAATTATTACGTAATATTTCACCTTATGGATAACGATAGTTGAACCTATCGTAACACATCAATTGGG
Organism: Sarcophaga bullata; assembly: GCA_005959815.1. Lineage (NCBI taxonomy): Eukaryota > Metazoa > Arthropoda > Insecta > Diptera > Sarcophagidae > Sarcophaga > Sarcophaga bullata. The sequence continues at coordinate 9,198 of QOCX01001195.1, read as the reverse complement.
CCTTTGCAAGGATAAGACTTATCCTAAAAAAAGACTTTTAATAAAATGATTAAGAATTAATGGTTTCAGGGAGTTTAATTATAATATGAGTGGCAGGACTACGGTTTAAAGTCGACTCCGAATGACGATTTTTTTGATAACTTTTCGTGGCAATTTTATTTACTCGGATTTTTGCCAACAAATGTGCTGAGGGAAATCGCCGAAGAAATATTTTTTTTTTATTTCGTTTTTGATGTCTGACGGTGATTCGAACCTTGGCTACGGCCGACTATAATTCATAATTTCTCAAAAGTGAACGTCCACAAAGAACAATTCCTTCTTATGGTATTCCTTGCGAGCTAACCTATCTCCAAGGAGGTGTAATGACTCTTTTGGTTCAAAGTTCCACATCGTACTTTACATGCAGTCGCTATTTAGGTGTATTGGGGGCCACCAGTAACAGTAGGGAAGTAATTACTCCGTCCAGAATCCGTTCCGATATATTGAAAAGAAGACATCATGCGTATTAGTCTGAAACTCTTCGCAGTGATAAGTGGTGGTTAGGATTTAGCTAAGGAAAGTGTCGAAGTGTCAATCATTTGATCTTAATTGTACCCAACCTAAGAACTTGGTTCATTACCTTTTTAGCTTGGTTCATTAGCTTGGTTCATTAGCCTATTATTCTATTAAATTCAGCAATTCTGTGATATTGATTTGATTGATTCACCAATTTACTTAAGATATTTAATAAAAGTCGTCGTCGTAGTCTTATAGGCAGTGTGTTGGTTTATTGAACGAAAGTCCGTAGTTCAAACCATGGTTTAGACATCTTGAACGTACTAGAAAAAAATATTTCTTTCGGCGTCTTCTTCTCAGTAGATTTCTGGCAAAAACTCTGGAGTAAATAAAATTGCCAGAAAATTGCCATGAAAAGTTTCTCAAGTCTCGACATTAAACAGTAGTTTTAGGCACTCATGGATCGAATTAACACACAAAACATGAGCGATGGTAGATCATAATCTTGACTAAAGGGTTGGAATTGACCAATCAAATAAGTATGCAAGGAAGAAGTGCTTGGAAGGGTATACTCTTTAAAATTAAAGATGAGGACACTCAATCAATGGAACAGGAGTTATCTTTACGGATGCTGATAACATCTGAAATTATCGATCATCAAATTGCCTGCAATTCATGAAAGAATAAATAATTCCTTGTTTTTTTCTTTTTTTGCTATTGATCCCTGAGCTTAAAAATCTGTATGGTAAGGCTATTCGCTGGGCCATCAAAGCACACTTATTATCTACAAGAATAAGTGGCACATAGTAAGTGCCATCTACCAACAAACTACATATTAATATACAGTCGAGTCGAACTGCATCGCAGTAATTTCATTTCATTTAACAAAACATGAAAAATTAAAATCCTTTGTACGAAATTATTATTTATTTTTATTTTGTTTTTGTTGTTGTTTCTTTTTTATTATTAATTTTCAAATGCAAATAAATTGCAAGTTTCAAAATAAATCACACAATGACAGTTTAAAAAAGAAAAATAAATTTCCTTCATGAAAAAAAAATGTTTGCCAATGAATGGTATTGCCTCGGTATGTATGTGGGTTTTGCATATTGAAGCGCGTTTTAATTTCATTTCGAAATTTAAACGCTTAAACTTACACAACCATACACACACACATACACACATACACAAACATGTCTATTTTAATTTATTTACCGATGCCCACACATACACATGAAACAATTTAAAATTTATTTGTTGCTGGGGCATCAACATTTTTCAAAGATTAAATATTTGATTTGCGCAAATTAAATGCGAATAATGTCACGTACTCGATGCATACATAAGTTAGCGGCAATGGAAATAAATGCCTTCCATAAATCCATTAATCGAGAGTCACAAAATTTATTTGATATTAAAATAATAATCGATTGAAAAGAAATATTTTCAAGTTTAGAAAACGATCTATATCTTCTGATATTGTTATAATATTACAATTGTTTCGATTAACTCGTATGATTATGCTTAGAACTGGCTCAGGCTCTATGCCACTTTATCCCTCTGTCTATCTCTTTTATTCCATTTATCTCTAATAAAACTCATTATAAATAGAAATTAAATAGAAAATTAAATTATTTTTTATTGATAACGAATATCCGTTCGATCCACTGACAACTTACGATTGACTGTCTACGTCCCCATTTGTGCTATTTAAACTTGTTTCTTTTGTGTCTGGCAACTTCACGATCTTTCTATGTAGTGTTGTTCTTGTAGTTTGTTCTTTGTTTTATTCGTTTTCTCACACTCTCTCATTTTGTTGTGTAATTCTTTGTACAGTACGATTTCCGTGTTTTTTATTGATTGTCGTATTTGCTTGTTCATGTTCAGTTTATTTCTAACTCCGTAAGAACATTTTCTTGATCTTTATCTTCTTAGAAAAAATTGTAAACTTCCATAACAATTAGGAACGAAACGCCTTTCATAAAATAATTTACATTCCGTTTAAAAAACATTTTTTTTAAGTCAAGGATAAAAAAATTTAATTTCTGTTTCGTCGATGAATTAAGTGTTCCAAAGGGTAATTTTATAAAAACTTGAAAATGGAGATTATTTACGTGGACAAGTAAAATTTTAATACCACAATGAAATAAAATGTTAATACTGTGGCGACGATAGAACACACGCTTTATAAAACATAATGTAGGAACAAGGTAGGATATTGCAGGAGGCGTTGTATATGCAATACCGTCTGATAGTCAAATTGTCATCAAAGCACTGTGACTTTGACTCCAGATTATTATAGAATCGTCTGCACAAAATGAATCGCCTAGGCAGAGAAGCTGCGGTCTTCATTTGCTGGTCAAATGAGTTTGCCAGGAGAATAGGTTCCACAATATGATGTAGCCTTTGTCTGGTTTGGGTTAATGAATTTCAAATGATTGGGGTATTTATTAAGTTACAAAACAATTTTGCGGAAACAATACAGAGATATTAGAATCTCTAATATACCAGGTGGACAGGTATTAGCTTCAAGATACAAATATGACCATAGAGAAGATTTATAAATTAATTTTTTATCCTTTTTTGTATCGGCAATGACATCTGTCGAACGAATCAGTGCGCAAACAATATTTTTTATCGGCCTAAAGATGGCAAATTTCTTTATAATTTGCGGAAAACGTTAATTTTTGTTTTCCATCTTCATTTGAAGAAAGTGCTTGAGAGTCGCTTTGAATGCTTGTCGAGACATATGATGATTACACTCCTTCAGAATCAACAAGTCCAAGAATTTTTCGAAGGTTAAGGGATAATGATTTTTATGTGAGAAATGAAGACCTTTGAAGACCACCAAAAAAATTCGAATTGCACTGAATTGCAAATAATTTTCGATAAAGATAGCACTTTGAGTCAGAAATAAATACAAGATGTTGCACAACAAACAATTTCTAACCGTTTAAAAGCAATTAAAGAGATCCAAAAGTCTAGAAAATGAGTGCTACATGAATTGAACGAAAAGAAAGCGATGGAAAATCGAACAACCATTTTTGAAATTTTACTGCAAGACAGGATAGAAAATCAGTGTTGTCTCGTATTTGAAGCAGCTATTAAAATTATGATTATTTTCAGAATCCTAAACAGCAAATTTCATGGGTTAATTCACGACAATCATCAGCTTCGGCTGCAAAACAAGAACGCTTTTGTAAAACGACAATGCTGTGTGTCTGGTCGGAGCAGAGGGATGCGGTGTAGAATAAGCTCCTATAACCTAGTGAAACCATTAGTACAGATCGCTATCGATACAAATATCAATTCGAACCATGCATCTATCGAACAACGAACAAGACTAAGCAAAGTGCATGAGAACACAATTGCACACAAATAAAAACCGGTTCAGTATACAATTAAAGTATTAGGCTGAGAGCTGCTACCGAACCCGCTGACTACCATTTTTCCATTAATTAAATGCGTATTGGCTGAGCAACACTTTTACTCCTACAAGGATGTCGATGATTGAGTGCCTTATTGGTATACTTCAAAAGAAAATTTATTTTTCCACAAATTGCATGGAAAATGGAAAGTAAACTTTCCGATTTTAAGTTACCCAAAAAAAATAAAAAAATAAAATGCAAACAGTTTCTCAATATAAATCGTGAAAATTTTGGTTTGAACTTATGTATCAAATCAAATCGTTGTGACGAACTCTATCAAATTTACCACGATTATGTGATTTTTTATACGCGTAGTAAAGTGCTGTTGATAGTTTTATCGAAATTTTTGATAATATTTGTGGGTAATTAAGAGGACGACACAAAAAAAATTTTTTTTGACATGTTATGGTTTTAATTTGTAGCGGTTTTAAGCACTTCAAATTAATTTTTGTTTAAATTTTTATTTCAATTTACCAATCATAATTGTTGTTTTATTGAAACTGCTATGGAACTCAACCAAGTAAACTTGATTAGTTTGCTTAATTATAAACGTTTTCCAAAACGTAATGGTGCAAGTCTTCAGCTACCTCTTCAATTGCATGCGCATCATTTGAAAAGTAATTTTTCATTTCAATCGAAACAACTCTATTGAACTTTTTCCAATATGGCTATCGGTTACTTACCCATACTCATCCTCCATTATATATTAAAAGTTTTGATGGAAAAAAATGTCCCATTTGACCTTTATTGTGAATATAAAACTTGTTTAATAATTTATAATAATTTTTTCCAGTTTTTTTTTAACGAAAAATTGTTTTCAAAAGGGAGGAGGTAGTTCATATGCACTTCCAATTACGATTGATGAACAGTTTAAAATTATTTGATGTGTGTTTATATGTTTATACATATCGTATGTATAGTTTTCAAAATATTTACAAACACACTTCAACTTTCACTTCCGTAAAGTTTTACGGCTGAATAAACGCTAAAGTGCACCCCATGTTGTATCCAAGCATGTGTTTGACGAGTATTTACTACATCGCCATCACCATCCAGCATTTAAAAATTCACAACTACAAGAATTTGTATGTGTGTGTGAATAATTCAATGGATATGGAATTTAAAATCATTTCTCTTCGTTTTTTTTTTTCGTTTTGATTGAGGGACTTTCAGCAAAAAAAAAAACAAAATGAAGGGTAAAAAGTCTTTAGCGCGTAACAACTGTTACAACATCATATACAATAACAAAAAGAACCAAAAAAAAAACGCTTTCAAAATGCATACTTTACCTACATTTACAATGTAAATTTTACTCTTAAACAGACAATATGGATGCATTCAGCAGCAGTGGGTAACAAAAGTTATCTATGCTTCTCCGTATGTGTTCGAAAACTAACATTGAATTCTGATCAGATATTATACAACGTATTGACCAAATGCTTAAAAAAACTGCCTCGTTGGATAAATTTTAACAATAAACTCATACTGTTTTCTTTGCCACTGTATAACACTTAAGCGCTCCTCTCTGTGAGACATAATTTCAGTGCAATTCAAACCAAGTAAATCGTTTTAAGAAGAAAAAAGTAAGAAAAAAATAGAAGAAGAGAAAGAAGAAGAGCTGAATAGTGTAACATTTGATAGCATTGGAATTTAATGCACCGCAAAAACTCAACACTCATACAACAAAAACCCATCATAATTGCATGCTACTGCATCATTGGAAACGAATAACGAATGAGTGAATGAATCTTGATAGCATAGAACAGGACAGGGCATCTGTGAGTGAGTGTATGGACGATGGCAGTATATGTAGATGTGAATGTAGATTTGTGGGTTCTTTTTACAGGTTCACATTTTGATGTTAAAATTATTGTTGTTGTTGTTGTTGTTGTTGTTGTTGTTGTTTTGGACGTATTTACAACGTTAATGCATTTTATGTTGAATAAACAGCGAATAAAAGTGAAAATATATCAACCGCAGTATACAGTGTACAAACAAACACATGCACACCAACATATACACATACATCCACGCACACACCTACATATTTATCATCTAATGATGATGCAAGTGTAATATTTTTCAACATTTGGTTGTGCGGTTTAAAAAGTGTTGATGTTTGTAATGGTTTTGCGTTTTTATTTGCATTTGTATTAATGTATACATACATACATGCATATGCGTGTGCATATGATATTGGTATGACACATAACCATATGTCTGTGTGTGGGAGAGTTATAGTGTCAGTCTTATTCTATGCGTGTTTTTATTACTTACCATTCATATGTATGATACATATGTATGTACATCGATATTTTGAATGATATTAGAATATCTACGATAGTGATTGTTGTTTATTATTGTTGATTATTATTTATATTTATTTTGTATGTATGATTACCATTTTTCTGTATTGTTGTAACCACCATTATGTTTATGGTAAACTTGCAATTTGACGTGTAAACATTTCTGTTATTATTGTTCCAAATGCATTTATTTATCTCTTTATACTCCTCTGAAACCACCCCCCCTCCCCCACCCGTTTTTGTTGTTGTTGTGTTGTTGTTGTTATAGTTGTTATTGCTGTTAAGTGTTTTTTTTTTATTGCGGCTTTAATGTCGATGAATTTATATTCATGAGAGACGTTGCAATATCATAGGGTGCCAACCAGTATTTGTTGATCTGTGTGCATTAGATTCAAATACTTTGCGGTTAAATTTAGCACAATTATGCAAATACTCACATACATACATACAAAATGTAATATGAGAAACAAAATAACAAAACAAAAACAAGAAAAAAAGGAAAAAAACACGTGATATTTTAAATTAATTGTGGTTAAAATAATGTTTTCATTACGATTCCGCTTCTTTTTTTTCACACACTCGCCTTAAACATTATTTCCTATTATTTTTTCCTCAATTGTAATCGATTGTAAGCGTTTAAATTAAAAATTTAAATTTTCTTATTTCATTTAATTTAAATAAATTGCCAATGGTAATAATAAATCGCCAACAACAACAACAATAAAAATAAATAATTTATTATACTTCAAACAACAACAAAACAATCATTCTACAATATTGTGTATGAGGGCTTTGATATCTTTACTAAATCAGGGAACTAAGTACACGAATTGTGATCGACATAAATTCGTGTCTGGACAATTTTTTAAAATAATGGATTCGATACCTTGATAATCTATTTTTTAATAAAGTCCTGCAAAGGATGAAAATAAGATTTAATCAGTATTGGATATACTTACTCGATAATGAATTACAGAATTCCAAAAGCAACAAAAAATCGCAAATTCCAAGTAAATTTCACATGAGATCGACTGCGAAAATTATTCCCCAGTTACGATATTTAAATTACCAATTTTGTTTACTTTTTTAATAGAAATTTAATTTTTAATAACAATTTGATCTGCAACACTAATCTAATCATCGAAATAAAGCCGCCAGCAGGAAGCTTATCTATTCAGACATCATAATAGTCACAAAGTCACAACGGTTATTTCCACATCAAATAAGTCCTCAGCCTAGGCCTTTGCCAATATTTAGAGTTCTTCAGATTTTAAGAAAATTTCAGTCTGGGAAAATGTACTCGCTTAGTTATCACAGCCAAGCAAAAGGTTAACTTTGTAAGTACATTCAATTCCTGCAGTACTAGAACCAATGGCATGCTATTGTTATTAGCTTCAGATTTGGTTTTAGAGGTCAAATGTTCCTCAGTATTATTGGGCATTACATCATCGAATGGTTCACTTACAACAGAACTACGTTTTCAGCATACTGAATTTTATTATAAAAACATGAGAAATGCATTTCAAAAATCGATAAATTATGTTCAATTGCTATGCTGGAAATCGAAGTTAACGAATATGGTACAGAGAGAAACATTCAAAAGCTGTCGATGCTCCACGAAATATGCACAGTTGGGGGCGGCCATAATCCTTCGATCAAACTTCTTCGAAACGATAAGAGTAGCAACGTTGCAATCAATGAACAAAGAACGTGCGATAACTTGACATGTTTTTATTCAAAATCAAAGAATTGTTGAGAGGCAAACAGACATTCATATATCGCCTTAATAAATATTTTTTACGTTTGAATTTTTTTTTTCTCCAAAACTTTAGTGTATTCCCATAACATTAGAAGCTTACTCATGCGCCAATTATTACCGAAATAAGTTAATTTTGCCGAGCCAATAATAAAATTCTCTACTTTTTTAAATTTATGGAAATTATTTTTTCAGTGCAATACCTTCTAAGGAAGCAATTATAATTAAACCATTAACTCATAATGACACTAACCAACTGTACCTGAATACTTTTTAATTAGGATTACAACAAAGTATCTTACACCATCCATGGCGTATGTTAATTTTATATATGAGTGGCGAGATTAAAGTCGAAAAACTTTTCATGGAAATTTTACTTACACTCAGAGTTTTGGGGAGAATTCTGCTTCAAGAGAGAAAGTCGCCGAAAAAAATATTTTTTCATATTTCTTTTGGTTGTTGCCAGGAGTTGAACCACGAGCTCGAGAATACACCAACATGGCGACTTATCTTTAGGATGAATGGATAATTTCTTAAAAATGCAAAAAACTTATGAAGTTCTGTGTAAAAGAATCCAAAATGTTATTTATGCAAGTCTCCGCAAGATAATTTAAAAAGCGATTGAATATTGTGCATTGTCCCCTGTTGTTAATCTGATATGGTACCTTCTGAATGTCCATCTATATCTATCTCTCTATCTATACTCTACATTGGGGATTTATTTATAGATCCATCCAAGAACGTTATTCTGCCAATTTTCTTAACACTTCGATAACTGCTTGCCTCTATGATGTTTGTTTTCATAAATCAAGGATTGTTGATTTAAGGATATTAGTCTCTACACTTCGAATATAACTCGCAATGATTCTAAGATATGTATGTACTCACGCAGCTCATCAGCAGCCAATAGTTTAAAGTGCACATGCGGGAGTGAATGTGTTCAATTCAATTTGGACATTATTCTAACTAATTCAACGATAAACTTATTGAGACTCTTATTCGATTCTTATAATGTGATGCTTTTCTCCATGCATGACAACGTCTACTATCTTTTCCATCAGCATGGCCCATATGCGTAGCTAACAAGCGTTTTCTTTATACGGAGCAGTTATTAACTCTTAGCATATTCTCAACGAAGTTTTTGTCAAAGTTTATTAGTACAGTTGTGATGAAATTCATTTCTTCATCGTTTGTTTTATCTGGATACTGCAGC
>QOCX01001194.1:25265-38898 GCA_005959815.1 Sarcophaga bullata | reverse complement strand
TTCTTAGAAGCCTATACTTGGATAGATCAGTCTAGTGATTCGGTAACAGAAAGGTTTTGGTGCCTTCGCAAGTAACGCATGGGGACAAATAATTTCCTCCATTGGATATTAAAATTGTTTTTTTCTTCATTTTCATTTTCCTAACCTCAATTGACTAATTTCTTATGCAGAACCATACCACTTGACCAATAATGCTGTGTGGACTTGTTGTTAAGATGAATGCATTCGTTATTGTAATTGTTGTTTCTTTTCTGTTTTGCTAATTATGATGGATTTCAGCTTCAGTTTCAATTTTTCTTGTTTTTTTTTTTGCTTATTTTCGCCCTTCAAGTACTCATATTTTATGCCCATTTTCCAGTTCAATTTGAAGGATTGCTCGTGTGTGTGCCTTGTTGTTCTTTGGTAAACATAAATGGTTACATGAGGCTCAATACGTGCGTGCAATTATGGACAAATTGTTTCGTTGATGTGTATTGCAATTGAATATTGGCAGGCATGCATGCTTATGCATGCGCATGCATGTATGTGTGTATATGCATGTGTAAGTATGCATTTTGAATATGTTTATTATTCTGGCACTGGCACTGGCACTGGCACTGCCACATTTCTTGTTCTTGTTCATTTTAAAGTAGTTTTTCGTCTGAGACTGATTATGTTTTTCTTGTACTTTTACATCCTTCGCCTGCCTCCCTTCTTCTCGCTCTCAGTTTGTTGTTGATTACTTTTGCATTTCATTTTAAAGTTTTTAATTGATTTTGTCGCCGAATAAAAAATATACCAGCAGTTGGTTTCTTTCTTTTTTTCCTCTTCGTTTTCTTATTCATTTTTTTATTGATTTTGTTTCTCTTGTTGTTGTTTTATATCCATTATTACTGACTGAGTTCAATTGATTATCGTAATTTATTTTCAAGAGCCATGCAATTAACAAAAATAAAGTCAGCAAATGAGTTTCGTTAACTGATGCTATTTGCTCTGTGGCGCGGTTACTGTCAGCGTTTTTTCATTTTATTCTCTCCAACCGCATGTTATTTTATGGATGGAGATCATGATGGAATTTACATGATGATTTAAATATTTTTTTGTGAAGATTTATTATAAAAAGGGTCTGTGGGAAATGAAAAAAAAATAATAATTCGTGTGGGTAAGGCGTGTAGCAATGCAAATATAATCCAACATTTGCTACTTCGGCAACTTCTGTGAAAATGGAAGCGTTCCCGAATAGCATGTATTTAGGAAGCGGAAACTTTAGAAATCCCAACGAGTAGTGTGAACATGATAAACAAGGTTTTTGCTTGAATATCAATAGCAACAGGTTCAAATTATGGCTGCCACAATCTCATGCAAGAGGGTCTAGCAACTATGCGATCCCGCATTCCTGCACGTCTGAGCCTAATGAAAATGTGAACGAATTGAAGGGAAATGAAAAATGTTGGAATTTGTTTGCTCTTTGTGTGCGAAATGCGGCTGTAGTTTGGGACTTACTCGCATACATCTCCAACTTAAGAAACCCCCTAAAAACGAGTCTAACGCAGTGAAATACTTCGATCTCGACGGCCAGTTCTCATCACCTGCATGTGACATTACTATGCACTCCGAATCGTTCGTGCCGAACATTCAACTCGGCATGAGTTATGTGGCTCGTAACGCCGTCCTGGCGTTGGTGTTCAGGTCATGCAATTCAGGCCCAAAGAAACTGCTAATCATCGACCTATAGTGCATGACATTGACAGAAATATTAAACACACTCCGCCAACTCAAAATCCACACCGAACAGGGATTCTTTCGGGATTCATGTAATATGCGTGCTTACACAAGCTCTATAACTTTGCTTGTTTACATACCCATTCACTCAGAAATTAATGCCATAGTGGAACCCTATTTTTCAATAAAACTATGATCAGTTGCCACCTGCTCCAGTAACCATTCAGAGAAAACACGTTGCTGTCTATGATAGTCCAGGATAATTTGACAAACAACATTCAACTCGGCACATATAATTTGATAAACTTATCTTCAACAAGATCGCCATTATCAGCTGTCGAAATGCGGAAGGTCTAAAACTGGTCTTTTTCAATTTGAAGTACACCGGGAAAGAAAACTGACAGCAAGCCTCAGTATTCCTTATTACATTTAAAACTTTCATTCTCCAAAGCAAAAACAAAATAACAAGAAAAACTTCAATTTTTGGAAATTCCTTAAAAAGCCCCTTAAAATAGTCTTTAATTTTGCAAATATTTTAATGCCTGTCGTTATGCAACGTTGTTTGATAATGAAACTCAAAATTATTTGGTAACCAGGGGGGCGAATCATGGATTTTAATTCAATTGTAATTGGATATCGTACACGTATTCGTACACCTTTAAAACACAATCAAATGCAGAACTATTAATAGCAAATCCCTAAAGGGCAACATTATGTTCACACACCTACACATCGACAAACACCAATACATATACATATACATGGGTATGTATGTATGTATGCATGTACATATATAATGACAACAGAGTTATGTTCGTGGTAAATATTGTATTTCATCATTAAATTGTATGTTCAATATTTGTTTCTCGCGGGGGTTATAAACTACTCGCCCGTTTGATTTCTACAATCAGCCCTCTTCTCATCCCTGCCAACATACAGCTCTTAAAACAATGAATACATGGTTAAAATATTGTTTCATATTTATGAGCATGAATAACTAGTTTATTTTGTTACCGAGTCCAGTATTTTCATTTTTTCCCACATTTTTTTTTTGTTTTTGTTTTTTTTTTTTAGTTAAAAAATGAAATATTCATGACTTTTTATTATTCCTTATAATATAGGGTGTAATAGAAAAAATCCTTTACTCTAGTTATTGATAGATTTAGAAACCTAAGTCTCCCATGAAAGGTAGAAGCGATAAATAATAACAAATCAATATTGACATTCTAGAAGTTACCAGATCCGAAATGAATGAAGTGCAGATAAAATTAATTGTAACGTTACCAGTCAATAATTGTAAATACCATGTCCTACATGTATATTCACTGATAGTTTGGACACTATAAAGTTTTAAAATGATAAAGTCCGCTCTTTCTAGTAAAATAATCGTAATATTATGGTATTAACAGCCTACCCTTCAGAGGCAAAACACTGGCAACAAACGTGATAATGTAAGTACATACTTTCCGAACTCTGCATATTTGAGCTAATCTTTACAATTCCTGAAGCATTCTTACGTTTCACGTATCTAATCAATTTTTTAAGAGAGAGTTGGGGGGTCCTCTTGGAATATTTCGTTTTCGGTTTTTGCAAACGTTCAAGTGTAAAATGGATCGATGACTGACTAACCATATATGATGCTGGTAACGTGATTACCGTTTTGGGAANTGTAAGATGGATCGATGACTGACTAACCACATATGATGCTGGTAACGTGATTAACGTTTGGGAACATGGGCATTCTCTCACAATAAGTATGTGTTATATCATCTTCAATGTTATCTCACTTATTATTGCCATATTGGGATTTCAGAAGAGTTAAGGAATACAGGAAATAATACTTTGAAAGCAGGTAAATAATGCCACAATAGTTAGTACGAAAATTAGACTTTATTTAGGACAAATTTCTCTTTGGGTATTGAATTTGCTCAAAATAAAGCAAATACTTTTAGGCTTGGGCATAGTTTGAGCAAACTTACTTCTTAGAGAGATTTTGTTTTGTATTTTTGATTTAAATTGAATTTTTGTTATGAGCTGGTCACTAGGTTCATTTTATTCATGAGTGGCGGGACTTACAGTTTTATGTCGTCTCTGATCGAAAGATTTTTGAAAAGCTTTTCATGGCCAGAAACCTGCTGAGAGGCGGTGGCCGAAAGAAATATTTTTTCATATTTCGTTTTTGTGACCAGGGGTATGAACCAAGACATCATGTCTCATAATAACATTACTTCCCAGACTACTCGGCAACTTTTATGTCATTTTTTTGTTTGTCCTAAACAGTTTATTTATTTGCCGCGTAAAGATCTATATTCGGTATTCCTACAATGTCTAACACCACATAATGTTGGCTTGACGAATTTCAGTATGTTGTTCGCTTGAGACCTTACTGAGGTAAGGTTAGGATATTGATCTTGTATCTTGATATTGAGATTGAGTGGCACCCTGTTTTAAAATTGTTTATTATTTAAGGAAAGAAAATAATCCAAACGATTCAATAGAATGTGTGACTTATATTGCATAATCTTATATTGGATAATAAAGAAAGGTCCTTTAGCATGAGGACTTATAACCAATTATGTACAGTCATGTCTACAAGTCTTTTAGACGCCTTTGAGCTAGATCGCCACAGCCGATAGATCTGAGGCCTTTTTTGCATGGAATACACATACAAAAATGAAATACTGGATCTTTGCTTAGTTTATTCTTTATTTCATGTCAAAAATATTAGTTTCTAGATTAGTTTTTACTACACCTTTTAGGGGACACAACGAATAATACATTTTATATTTCCGCTCTCTCTTCTCTCTCTCTCTCTGTCTCTCTCTGTATGAAATGTAAATCTTTTTTTATTTTGAAACAATATTTTATTTAATTTTTTAATATGAAATGTATTTTATGTTGTTGTTTTTGTTATATTTTCTGTATTTGCAAATCTGTATGTATGTATGTATGTATGTATGCAGTTTAATCACTACATTTTCATTTTTATAAGGTTTTTATTTATTTTTTTCCCGTTTTTTTTTGATGTTTTTTCTCATGGATTTCTGCTCTTTTCAACTGCATTTGATTGCAACGTTTTTCTGTTTTTCTGTTGTTGTTGTTTTTTTATCATTCTATTTATAGTCTGCTGCAATGTCTGACTTTAAGGATTGTTTTGTTGCTGTCACAGCAAAAATTGCAATTGTATTCTCTTCACTAGCAACGCCAACAACAGCAACATCACTATCATCATCATCAACAGTAAAAACGGCAACAACAATGTCATTTCAGCTCAATATAATAGTAAATAAATAAATATGTACGTATGTATGTATGTATGTATGTATGTATTGTAGATTTTTATGCAACATTCATTTATGCATGTATGTTGGTGGTTGCATTTATCCAAGCAACATATGAAAATCAACAATTGTTTGGGATTTTTTCTTTTTTTGTTAAAATATTTGATTTTTTATTTTGCAAGTAGAACACATTGAAACACAAACTATTCAGTGAATGAAGAAAAAAACTAAATTTTTTGATTTTTTCGCATTCAAAAATTTTTTCATTCTCTTTCTGTTTGAAAATAATTTTTTTTATTGTTTTTAATATTAAAGAGAGGAAATTTAAATTTGTATGGCATTCAACGATAAAAAAAAACAACAAAAACCATAACAATGTATATGAAAAGTGTTTGAAATTAAAGCTTTAAATTCTATCGAAGGACGAATGCCAAAAAAAGGAATTCAAACTCAATTAAATAAGAACCGACGAAGTGAATATTTCAACAACAGAGCCATTTTGTTTTGATTTTTTTTATCCAAACTAGTTATGACGTAGTATTAAAGCAACTCGTTTACAATATGAAGATCTTAATTGTTGTTGTTATGTATAAAGGTTAAGCAAAAAATGGAAAGAGACTTCTTCTATTTCGTTTACTCTTCTAAATTTATATATTCACTCACTCTGCCTTGAAGGTGTCTCCTGACAAATTTATATCGAATTAACAATTAAAATATTGCAAGAGTAGAGTTATGATGTCGTTGTAGTGTAGTAGGTAGTTAGACGTGAGGCCACGCTTCAAACCCCTGATCAGACATCTCCAACAAAACGAAATATGAAAGAAATATTACTTTGGTGGATGTCTCTCAACAGATTCCTGGCAAAAACTAAATAAAATTGGCATGAAAATTTTCTCAAAAAAAATCTGTCGTTCGGAGTTGACATTAAACTGTAGGTTCTACCGCTCGCTCATCTATAAAATTAACACTCAACTTAGGTCGTGATTGGTTATAATGACCAATTATATGCGGGCATATGTAAGAGTTGCCTTTGCTTTAAAGGGACACGCATACAGTTTCTCACCACAGCACTCTTTATTATTACTCAACAGAGGACATGGATTGACAAAACTTGAGAAAGAAAACGGAAACTGTATTGGAAGTACAGAAAATTTCACTGTCATTGTACAGAATATTCAAGTTTTTATTCCAACTATGTTTCAAAAAGTCTGAAAACTGTTCAATCATAATTTTAAAAGTCTTAACAATCATGCTCCATATCAATCATGCTTCCTATATAGCACTTCCTATCTTTAAGTTTAAATTAAACCAAGTGAGTGTATAAGATGATGTCATCGAAATTTTTAATTCACTCGAACGATATATTGTTACCATTATGTGTGGAATATAACATCGTTCAAATACCCACCACAGCTTCTCTAAGTGGAGATCATTCGAAATACCTAAATTTCCCTGACTCTTACTTACAACTCAGGCCACATTTTTGGCTTTGAGAACCGTTTGTGTGTGTGGCTTAATCGCATACAATTGCGATCTGAAAAGAACTTCACAAGAAAAAGTCTAATGAGGTCAATTCGCTCAAACTCGGTATTCAAATCACATCATCACCACATGAGATGAATTTGCCCTCAAATCCTTTGTGCAGAATATCCAATGTGGCATAAACTGTGTGAGACATAGCGACATCCGATTGAAACAACATGTTGTTGGTGTTCAGATCATCTAATTTAGAGCAAAAGAACTTAGTAATCTTCAACCTATAATGCTTGACGTGGACAGTAAAGGTCAGACTAACGTCGTTTTCAAAGAAATATGGACCAATAACGCCACCAGTCCAAAATTTACACGAAATTTACAAAAAAAATTTACGTTCTCAGATGAAATATGATTTGTTATCGTCTTAAATTCAATAATTTTGTATGTGAAGAAATCCAGAAATGAACACACCGCTGAAGTGTTTAATCGATGAAACCAAGGGTCAATTGAAAACCGCTCTAGAGTTCATTCTCCGAAAACACATTGTTGTCTATGATCGTTTACCTTCAGTCCATGATGTTTTGGCAAACAGACTAAAAATTAGTTGTTATAATTTGACAGATTTTGCTTTAACAAGATGGCCGTTATCATTAATCAAAGTTGGGAAGCCAAGTTTCGTGAAAATAAAAGGGTACAGTTGAGATCGTGAAAGTCAGCTCTTGTAAATGTCATTTACCGATAGAAAGATCGTGTAGTGACCTGTCTACTTCGGACATATTTCGTATACTTGTCTCACTTATCAATTAGAATCGAAATTTCTCAGAGTGTATCGACCTTAAGGAATCTCTTAAAAGAATCATGAGTGTTTAAATGCTTCAAATCTGAATGTTTATTAAAATTGTTTACGAACTCATAATGCCTTGATATTGGCGAAATTTTTTTTTCTGTCTTTGGAACGCAAGAAGCCATTGGAAAAAAGTATTCTATCATCTTGGTTTTTTTCGACGCATTGGATTTCCTTTCCCACATATATTACTACCCGAAAATGGCTTTGTAGTAGGAATCCTATTTGGAGGATGGACTAGATAAACTTGCTTTCGAGATTGCAATTTTATTGAACTTTTCTTTTTCGTAGAGAACATTCGTTGAATAGCTGTTATTGGATCACGAAGTCCATTACAGAGAGTATTCGTCTCTTCATTAAGTTTGATTACTTGCCTCTTTTGCTCTTAAAATGTAAACCGAAACTACGGAAGGACCATAACTTATTTAGTTTTGTTCGAACATAAAGGTTTACATGAGTAAGAGCAATACGTACGTGTATGGATATAACATTTACTTGATGTTATAAAAAAAGTATCGTTTGTCTTCACAAAATAAATCCGAATTTAAAAACACACATTTAACTTTCCTACGTTCTCGTTTGAATTAAAGTGAGTGTTGTTTTCCTGTCTTGTCCTTTAAGCAATTTTTTTATGTTGTATGCGGCAATGGCCTTCCTAAAAACGATAAATCACCGGGAAACCTATTTAAGGTGGCTAAAGAAGTGCAAGTAAATGATGGTAAATAAACTTTACAATGTTGTTGTTGTTACTGTTTTTTTTTTTTGCTTTAGCAAGCAAGCAACCATGTTACAATTCGTTAGTTTTTGTTATTCTCGTTCTTTTCTTTTTTCAAATGCAACTTATCGTTGTGTTTCTTTCCTCTCTCTCTCTCTCTTTTTTTTTTCTTGTTAGTTTTTCACTTATTTTTTTTTTTAAACTTTGTATTGCTCGTTCATTTCGGTAGCCAATATTTTAAAACAAATTGTATGAATTTTACAAAGTAACACTCATTCTTTCATTTTCATTTTTTGTTTTGTTTTTGTTTTTATTTTTGTTTTTCATTTTTTGTTTTTAATTAATTGCCAAAATGTTGTAAAAGTCATCGTCATACAAACCGGCAGCAAGAAAGGACACCAGCAGCAGAGCTAGCAACAGCAAACAGCAATCAGTATCTCACGGCTATAACGACCAAATGAATGACTTGTATGTACTTGTGCTTGTATTTGTATCAGAGAGGACATGCAATTCATTGCAGATGAGTGTCTGATGTACGTGGCTTTGTCTGTTTTCAGTTGCTGCTGCCACTTATAAGTGCTACTGCTGCAGCTTCTCTTGTAGTAAGTGGTGACTTCAAGACCAGTAGTAGTGGTGGTGTTGAACGTTGTTTTTTTTTTATTTTTTTTTTTTTTTTATTTGTCTTGCAACAACACTTTACACTCGTCGTTTGCTTGAAATAACCAAATATTTTATCCAATTTTTTCTCCCTTTTTTTTTTTTTGATTGTATTTTTTAGATTTTTTATGTGCTTTTTTGTAGCATCAGCTCTTGTAAATTTGGACAGCCATAAAGAAAGACAAGAAATGGCTCTTTCGTTCGTTCGTTTTTTTTTCTTTCTCCCCAAACATCATATTCAATTTGTACGTTGTATGAGAGTGTTTCTTTTTTTCTTTTTTAGAAAATTTTATTTTTTTTGTTCTTTTGTTGTTTTGTTTTCTTATTTCCATTTCATATACCGGAGCGAGTGAGTATCTTTGCAAATTGTCGAAATTGTTGACATTGTGTTAAAAGAGTTGTGTTTTAAGGGTCAACACATAAAGTTCTGCCACAAAATATGTATCCAATCATCTTCTCTCCCCTCCTTACAAAAGAAAACGGAAACAAGAACAAACAGCAGCAAATATTTGGCTTTTCATTAATTTCTTTCGTTTGAGATGTTCAAAGANAAGCAGCAGCAAATATTTGGCTTTTCATTAATTTCTTTCGTTTGAGATGTTCAAAGAAAAAAATTCTACACAGTCATTGAAAGTGTTGAATTTAAATTTGAAATAGAATTTAAGCTTACACAGACATTCATTTAAATCCCTATCTCTTTCGCAGAATAACGCCTGAATTTATTTCCTGTTATTATTTGACTAGGTCCTGAACACTAATTTCTACTCAACAGGTAATGTCTCGAGTCAATTTTAAACTGTAGGTCCAATCACTTTTGGATAAAATTAAAGCACATAACATAAGTGGTGCAATAAACTAGATCGTAAACCTGACTGAATGGTTGTAATGGCCGATTATGGATGTAGGAAGCAAGCTTTGTATTGGATATTCCTGCTTAGAACTTCAAGGGCTTCTAGCTCATCAATATTTATATATGCGTACTTGCAGGTGGCAGATGTTTTGTGCAGTTCTTGTGGTATCAAGACAAATATGCCTGTCTGAGTCCGTATAAGTCACAAATGTAAAGCATTTTTGTATCAGCCTCCAAAGAACTTGAAGGATCATGGATAACAAATCTGACAGTATTCTTCAGAATGAAATCTTGTTATATAAAATAGAGGTGAAGTGATTAAGAGACGTCCTTATATCTCAGAATGTAATTAAATTTTGTCAAATCAATATCATGTCGTACATCCTGTGATGAAAGGGGGTCTTATGCTCTAATTATCATCACCTACAGAAATCATTTCAGNCATCCTGTGAGGAAGGGGAGTCTCATCCTCAAATTCACAGCACCTACAGAAATCATTTGAGAATATCGGTTTATCTTCCAATAGTTTAATGGGCATTAATACCCTAATTGTAATTCAGGGGCAGAATACTAACAATCCTCTTCTCAGCTATACAAGTCCATCAAGTGATCGGAACACCTATGCAGTACAACGGGCCCCATTGAATGTATCTTTCTACTGCCAATGAAGTTGACCGTATAATACCTACTTTAACTGAAGCAATCGGAACGCCTTTACACTGCAACGGGTTCCCTATAGCCTTTGTATAATTTGAAATTTCCTTAAGGACCATCAGATACTGATTATCGGGACCGAATGTTTGTTGAGGACTTATGCACAACCTGGCTGTCGAATAAGTTAAAAGATCTTAAGCGAAAATATCACCGCAAAACAAGTTTTGTGACGCGTTCAATATATCCATGACTTCTGTCAGGCAGCCTAAACGGTAGTATAACATCAGAACCAATAATAGATACACTAGAGCCTATTCTTTCCACTACTTTGGAGCCATAATTATAAAACACAAAGGTTCCATAGAAATCTCTGAATCTTGAGACCAAAACTTTAAAAATCAAGGAACCATATCAACGATTCAGATATCTTCCGAGAATTGCAACGACGTTCATTGTTCCATTGAACCTAACTACGAGCAGTTTAGTCCTTTGCTCTAATGGAAGGCCTCAGGCCCCCAATTATAAGCTTCTAATATTTTGTAGGGTATTTTAAATTCTTCACACAGTATGTTTCGTGTCTTTTGTGTCATTCTATTATTTTATTAGCGTTGTTGTTGTTGTTGTTACGATTTCCTTATATTTTTTTTCTTGGATTCTTTAAAAACGGAATTGCCTTCAACTTGTTTCCTTTTTATATCCTCTTTAAAATTTAACTTTTAATAGTAGTCGCTGTTGTTGTTGCTGTTGTTGTTGATTTTTAGAATTCATTTGTTATTGTTTCTTTTTATAGCTCCGTTTTTATTGTCGTTTTTCAACTAAAAAATCAATACTTTTTTGTTGTTTTGTTTTGTTTTCGTTTTATTTCATTTGCTTAATGCCTGGAAGTGTAAAACTCATGTGTATATTGCAGGTTACAGTGTGTACAAATGTTGTGCTCGTAGCTGAACGTTTGTACAAAAAAAAATTATTAAATTGGGTCTCCTTTTAGACCCAAGTCTGTGAGTAGCAGTGTGTGTAAACTTTTCATTTTTGTCTTTTGTTTAGTTTTCTCTTCTTTCAAATGGTTTTCCTCCATCTCTTCCATCTTTTCTATTTTTTTTCTCTCTTGAATTTCCTTTTTCGTGTAACATTTGTTAACAACATTCAACGTTTTAACTTAATTTAGCAGCAGCAGTTGCTTTTAAACAATTTTCATATGAAAAATTGCCAACGCATCAGAGAAAGAGAGAGAGAGAGAGAGAGATAGAGAGAGAGTGCCTAAGCAAAGGACTTTTTTATTGTATTGTGTTTCGCTGGCCGTATTACAGTTGAGAGCATATTTTTGTTAAAACATTTTAAACAAGGACTTCCATAAGCATTTCGTTTTTCATTTAGTTTCGCTCAGTTTAGTTTAGTTTTTCAATTTTCTTTCTCTCTCTCTCTCTCTCTCTCTCTTTTGTGTTTCTTTCTGTGCTTTGCTTTTTCTTTTTAATATTCAGTTTCGTTATTAGTTTTTACATGGAAAATGTCCTTTAAATGCTTTGTTAAATTTGTCTTATTGGCGGGTATGTATCCTGACTTAAAAGCAATTTTTATTGGGTAGTTTTTATAGTCCAAGGAATATGTCTGCCTTAGTGACCGTATTGTTTTAGTGCGGAAAAGTTTTTCTTTTTCTTTTTTTTCTTTTTTTTTTTCTTTCCTCGAATAAAACAAAACAAAATAAAACAAAACAAAACAAAAAGAGAACGTTAAAGTTAAATATTTGTAAGAGTATTATGGAGAGCTAAATTCGATAGAAAATGTTTTAAAAAGTTTTTCTTTCTCCATTTCTTCCTCTTCGTATTGACATTAAATATTGCAAACAAAGTATTCGGTTGTTGTTGAAAAGGGAATTGTTACTTAAAAGATATTCGTATTAAAATCAAATTAACAGAAGTATATACATTGTTATTGTAACACAGTAATTCATTAGGGTCAATAGGGTACATTCAATAAGTTTTTGGGGAACAAAATGAATTTTTTATATCAACTTAGAAGTCACCTTAATCTAGGAGGTAATATTAGCTGTTCACAGCCACAGTTCAAACCCCAGGAAGAAGAAATCTTTCTACGGCGACTTCCTCTCAACAGATTTCTAGCGCAAAAACTCTGAGAGTATAATAAAATGGTTCTGTAAAAATGCTCAAAAAAATATGTCGTCTGAAGTCGACTCATGAATAAAATGGACGCACACATACACACACACACATAAGTGGCGTGAGCAGCTAGGCTGTTATCCTAACTGATGGATTGCAATAAACAATTATGTGTGTATGTAATTATTTTTGTAATTATGATTTCATAACAGCCGCAGGAGTCATAGTATAGTGCTAGTCTGCTACAAACTTGATGCATTCAGACTCCTACCATTTTGGAAGCTCTATTATACTTATTGATTTGCCCTATCCACTACTTTCGTTGCATATGCTCGACAACAACTCATTTTAAGTTACCCTGAAGCCATCCAGCCAATTAAAATGAAAGATAATGTTGCAAAATTATTCAAAAATATTTCATTACAACAATTCTAAAGAATGGGACTGGCCTAGTAGTCGCCGTAGTCCAGTAGGTAGTATGTTGGCTTATTAGACGAAAGGCCAAGATTCAAGTCCCCGGTCAGATATCAAAAACGAAATATGAAAAAAATATTTCTTCGGGTCGACTTGCTCTCAGCAGATTTCTGGCAAAAACTCTGAGAGTAAATAAAATTGCCATGAAAAGTTTCTCAAAAAAATCTGTCGTTCGGAGTCGACTTTAAACTGTAGGTCCCGCCACTTATGTAATAATACAACATAAGTGGTGTGAGAAACTAAGTAGTAATCCTGATTGAAGGGTTGTAATGACCAAATTATGTATATATATGGACCTGGCCTACAGCAATATCATGAAACACTTTTTCATTTTCGAAATTATTCAGGAGAGAAAGAGATACATGCGCGCAAAAGTAAAGTTTTTTTTCCTTTCCTTTATGCGTTCCTTTAAGTGTCAACCCCACTAGCAGATATTATTAGTTCCCTGCTTTATTTTAGCAGGTCGTCGTATGGTAGGATATGACGAATCTCCTGCTGCCTGATGACGAAAAATTTTTGCTCTTTGAGTTCATCGTCTTTTTGAGGAAGGTGCTATATGATCATGGTGCTTAGGCACTACGTTAAGTACATAGCTTTCGCCGAGCACCCACAGTTCAAAGAACTGCACCACGTTTAGTACATATTTTCCTCTGAGCACCCACAGTTCAGTCAGAATGCTAATGGAGCTTATCAGAAGTAAGAGAGCATGGGTTTAGTGGTTTCAAAACCGCAAGACTGTCATATATTTCATTACATTTGTCTTGTATTACATGAAACCTTTGCCATTCATGAACATGCATCGTTTATCAACCGAAGAACGCATAAAAATAATCAAACTTTACTACAAAAGCGGTGATTTAAAAGGGA
>QOCX01001194.1:5362-17421 GCA_005959815.1 Sarcophaga bullata | reverse complement strand
GTATTTGAAAAAGGGAATTGTGTTTTATAGCAGCACCTACACCCACCCCCACCATCCCCCATGCATTCTGGGTGAAAAAGTTTAAATTAAAAGAGATTTGTTTGTAGCTAACAAACCTAGGCACAAAGAGCTATGCTTTAAGTAGGTTCAAAAGCCAAAGTTCTAGAAAACTTTTATTAATTTTGGTAAAGTTAAAGTAGGCTGATGATGATTTTGATAAGAGTGGTATCGTATTAAAGAAATTGTTGTTTCAATTAAATAAAGTGAAGAGTGAATGTGAATGGCTAAGAAGCAGTTGCGGTAGGACCTCTCTCTATAATAATTACAATTTTCAATAATTTTGTTTTTTTCATATCAAATCTTCTGTTTCCAAAAGCTTTTTTGATACCCGAATTCTTTTAAGGCAAGGCTAAATCGTTAATTGCTTAATTAGGTATTAAAAAACTTTTAAAATTTATATGTACATATGAGATCTAGGAAGCAATTATATTGTACAGTCAAAGAAAAAAGTCTACATACATCACTGTATGTATATCACTTGTATGTAGACTTTATCCCCGGTGATTTGTATCAAATTGAAAGACGTATTTTAGAGTTATTTAAGACTCAATAAGGAATGTTTAAAGATGAAAAGGAATTTAAAAAAATATAACCTAGAAATTATTTGAAAAAAATTAGCGCTATATGACGACTTTTTTCTTTGACTGTATATGTAAAGTTTAATAACACGAATTAAATGATATTGACTTACGAGCTGATGGCAAATAATATGGAAAACATACCTGAAAAGACAAAAAGAAATAAAATTTTAGATGTTTGAACATGAGTTTGCACAAATTTTATTTTGAAAAAAAATTTTGAAAATAAATAAACTGACGTTCATTTCAATATTATTCGGCAAAAGGTTTTGCAGTTATTATTATATTTACTTGATGCCATTGATTCCACATTCAAAAACTCCAGCTCCATGTGGCAACTCAAGGTTGTTACATGAATGCATCAAACGCGTTATAGCCATGACAGAAGAATGGCAAACGGCCCTAAAAAGAGCCGTAGTCTAGTAGGTAATGTGTTGGCTTATTAGATGTGAGGCCCCGGTTTAAACCCCCATGTCAGACAAGCTCCAGCAAAGCGAAATATGAAAAAAAAATTGTTCGGCGACTACTTCTCAGCAGTCTTCTAACAAAAATTCTGATAGCAAATAAAATTGCCATGAAAAGGTTTTTGATAAATCTGTCGTTCGGAGTCAACTTTACACTGCAAATCACTTGTGAATAAATCCGCCCCTTATGTATAAAAGTAACACACAACATAAGTTGTGTGAGAAGCTAGGTCGTAAACTCCTCACAATATAGAGGTGCATCAACTTTCGATTTGTAAAGCTCTTTTCGGTTCTCAGCGAGACACTTGTCAACCCTACTAAATATCAATCACGTACATACACACATAATATCATTATAATCCTGCAGTCAGGATTACTTACCTTCGCACACCTACTTGTGCTGTGTGTGTGTTCATTTTAAACATGAATGGCGAGACCTGCAGTTTAAAGTCGATTGCGAACGACAGACTTTTTTTTTAAGAAAATTTTTCTTTAAAAATTATATTATGCCACCCGAATTTTTTGTCAGAAATCAGTCGCCGAACAAAGATTCTTTCATGTTTCGTTTTGTTGATGAAGATGTCTGACCTCAGGATTGAACTTTGGTCTCAGGCCTAGTAAGCCAACCTAGCTACCTACTAGACACGGCGACTTCTGTCATACCCAAACAATGAATTCAAAATTCAAGCCATTGAACCGTTTGAAGTGGCAATGACGCACTTTAAGCTTCGCTCTTTGCAACATTTCCATGGACATTCTGTATAAATTTCAAATTCACTTTGATAATCATTTTTTTTTTTTACAAAAACAACAAACTCTCCTTAAACTCTTTAAAGGAATTTGAAATTTTTATGCAAAAGAAAGAAAGAAAAGAAAAAATTGATTTACAATAACAAAATAAAGAAAAAGATAAGCAAAATCGATTCAATAATCAGCATTACAATAATGGCTTAATAAAACCAAAACGTAAAGAAAAAAAGTTCAAAAAGAAAATCTTCTAAATGCTGAAGAAAAGTAACAGTTGCTGTGGTGGCTTAAACATATTGCAACATAGAATTTCTTTCTAACAAAAGATCAAGAAAATGCCAGTTTAACGAGCAGCAAATGTAACATTTATGCAACAACAACAACAAAAAAAACAAAAAAAATACGAAAAACCTCCATTATGAAAGAGAAAAACGAATAGAATGAGAAATTTTTTTTTGTTTTCAAATTCAAATTCAAATTCTTTCTTGTTAAACTGTTTGCAGAATAGCAGAAATTGGTAATAGAATGGCAAGGAAATCTCATTTAAATAATAAAGAATAGAAAAACAAATGTATTTGTATACACAGGGTATTGCAATCAGACCATCAGATGAATATTGGTAATCATCATTAGAACTTAGTTTTCAATACGAAAATGGTTTCCTTTATTTTTCCAAAATGGATTGTAAGTCATTAAATCCATGGTTGTGTAAATTTTCCACCTACTGCTGTCGACAGTCTGTTTTTAATTTACTCTTGTTAGTATTTCAACACCCTGTATCATTTAGTTTGTGTTTGAGAAAAGGAGGAAACAGAATTTCACAAAAAATTCGCTGAAATCCATGAATTGGGCTATGAATTGCTACCTGATCCATGGAATTCTTCGGATTTAGCTCTTGTTTTCGAATCTGGCAAAATACATAAGTTGACACACAGAGCTGGTCATTACAACCCTTCAATTAGGATGAAGACCTAGCTTCACACTCTTTTCTTCTGTTGTAAGTGTTATTTTTACACATGAGTGGCAGGACATACAGCTGAAAGTCGACTGCGAACGACAGATTTATTGTGAAACTTTTCGAATCAAAACGACAGATTTATTGTAAAACTCTTCATGGCAGTTTTGTTAACTCTCTGAGATTTTGGCAGAAATCGGCTGAGAGGCAGTTTTATTCGAGATGTCTGATCTGAGGTTTAAACAGTGGCCTCAAGTCTCATAAGCAAGCGAACACAATACCTACTAGACTACAGCGACGAATTGGGGTCTACCTAACCTTTTTTTTTGTCAAAATTTTTTTCATTCAGTTTTAAGTGAATACCCTTAATATTGTCTTTTAATATGCAGTTTTCTACGCTTGTATATTTAATCTTTACTTCTCTGTTATCTCTTAATACCTTTCACATAAAAATTCCTTGTTTTCTTACCATTTCCATTTTTTTTTTTATTTCGTTACAAAGCCTTTCTTGCCTGTGTACGTATGCGTATGCATCTGATGATCGTTATTCCATAAGATTATGCCTTAACAACTGTAGCCTCATTTAATTTTCTTTAACTTTGTTTGGCTGTTTAACCAACTATTTTTTCTGTTTTGTTTTCTTTTCAAGTCTTGTTTGCAGAGGTGGTGTTTGGCTATGTGTTTTTTGTTTTTGTTTTTGTTTAAGAAATAAATTTCAAATTTTTATTGTGCGGTTTTGTGAGGTCCTTTTGTCAGATGATGATGATGATGATTTCTCTCCTTTATCTTCAGTTTCTCTTTTAATTTTACGCAAATTACTTGAGGGTTTTTTTCTTTTTTGGTTGTAATTTGATCTGTTTTCCTCGTTTACGAATGTGTGTGCTCCATAATGTCAGTATGTTTAGCATTTTATTTGTTGGCATTAAAAAATAATTTTTAACACTTTAACTCTTAAATGATAATTTCCTAGTATAGTTTATGAGGTTTTTTTTCATTAAAAGTGAAACATTTATGGAGCGATTTTTGTCGGGTGGTTAGGTGGTGGCCTAAAGAGTAGTTTTTCATTCTCATTTTTAGTTTTTAAAGTGTATCCGCACAGTGTTGGTTTATCACTCACAATAACATTTTTTAATTAAAATTTTTAAAAACAATTTGTATCGGAATGATGGCTAAACGTGATTGGAATTTGTAGTCACCGTAGTCTAATAGGTAGCGTGTTGCCACGGTGCCTTAGACGTGAGGCCACGGTTCATCCTCAACGAAACGAAATTTGAAAAAATATTTCTTCGCCGACTATTTCTCAGCAGATTTCTGACAAAAACTCTGAAAGTGAATAAAATTGCCATGAAACGTTTCTCAAAAAATTTGGCGTTCAAAGTCAACTGTAGGTCCCTCCTCTACTGTATAAAATTAACTGCGCACACAATAAGTGGTGTGACAAGCTAAGTCGTAAACATGACTGAAGGTTTGTAACAACCAATATATATGAATACACCCGATACTTGGCACCTAGGTCAAGGTCAAGAGTGCACAACTTCTATATCAAAAATCCTTAAATTTGGCTACGAATATCCTGTGCTTCTTTTTTCCTAAACCTGAAGACGGAAAGAGTTTTTGACTTGGACTTGTTTCAGACATTTTAAATTTCAAAGCAGTGCCAGTGACTGTATGAGTAAAACTCATACAACATTTTACTTGTCTGCTCTATTACCTATTGCTGAGCATTGTTCTGAGCATGAAAATTCAGTGTGATTGTCTACTGGAATCAGCACATTTTTCAATTGTCAAATGTATCGTTCAAGTGCCTTGGTTTCTTACGACTGTGCAAGAAATACTTCAGTTCATCTGATCTTCTTACTATTTCCAGCGTTTATGTGCGACCGAGAATGGAACACAACTCTCATGTATGGGTCGGCCGTTGTTTCATAGTATATTTTGAGGCCTCTCGACCGCGTACATTAGAGGCCTCAACTNTTGTTTCGTAGTATATTTTGAGGCCTCTCGACCGCGTACATTAGAGGCCTCAACTGCTCATTAATGACGGTGGGGTATACGAGTCTTTTACTTCATTGTAGCATAGTTTCAATGTGGCCTGTGTTTCAGTGTTCTATTGCTACAACTACAACGGATTTTACTCCAAAGAAATAAGGAGACTTGTTCTCGATAATCATGTATTCCTACGTAACACTTGTCTTGCTCACCGAGTACAGCCGTTTGTGATCATATGGCCCCACACTGCATTCGTTCTTTAGCCTAACAAATCGCATGTAAAACTCTCTGCCTACAGAGGCCTTTTCTGTTATGTTATGATATAAAGAGTATCAAATCTAGTGTCCACAAACCCTACTTTCTCTTTGCTCCTTCCCATAACATATTTTCCTAGTTAAAGCACTAGGCACGGCATGAGTAAGGTGGCCAGCCCCTTAGTGTTGCTCGTAAAGACCAGCATATGATTTTGCTTATTTAAGTCCCCTTAAATTTATCTTCTTGTAAAGTATTTGAAAATGTTTTCTTAAGTTATTGTTCAATGTTCACCCATAATGTCCCAGTCAATATGACTGCCAATCATTTACGACTGGGAACTACGTTGAGGGAGGAACACAAAATCAATTTGATTACATTTAGGAAATATTTCTTGGAATTACTTGTAAAACTCAATATTTCCTTTAAACATTAACAAGTTTTTCTTTCTTTTTTTTTACAAGAGAAACCTTACCTTTCTTCTATCCCTCCCTTCTTCTATTTTTTCTTGTCTTGTAACTGTTGTCTGTTGTAGGAAATTTAAACACAGAAACACAGACGACACCTGAGGCTGGATTTTCTTTCCGGTTTCTTTTTGTTTTTGATTTCGTTTTAAAAATACTGGCATAAATCTATCGGAGACAGTCGACAGTCGACAGTCTTTTCTATTTGAAATCACTGGCATATTTTAGTTTCAAATTTCCCAGAAATATTTCACAAATAAAGAAAAGCTACATGAAGTATATAGAAATAGAAATAGAAATAGAAATAGAAGAAGATAAAGATGATGATGAAGACAGTAACTGTATAAATACATACATACATACATACGCATTAAATTACAATTTCGTTACAATTTGTATCCTTTTCTTGGATTTTTTTTTTGGATTTTGGTTTGATTAGATTTGGTTTCCATCTCGTTTTGTTTCTATTCTTTCAAAGAGAGAAAACTCCTTTGTATTGCAAATGCTAAATGCAAATGCTAAACGGTTTATTTTATAAATCCTTGAAAATACCCTTTTAGGGAAATCCTTCTTGAATATGTTGGAGAGCGTATAAGGATAATATGATGGGGTGGGTGTTTAATTTCTCATTCCACACACATATTTGAAAGGAATATTTCTAAGGAGTATTATAATTTTAAATTCTTTAAAAGAGTTTCTTTAATGCGTTACTTCCTGATTTTTTTTTACACAAATTTAAGTGTCCACTGACCACTTGACTATTTGAAAAGAAAATCTATAGAAACTCCTGCACCAGATTCTTACATGAGCCTGAAGTGACAAACTAGCTAAAGGATGTATGCGTGTTGGTCCATGGCACTAAAATCACGATTCTCCTCAGCTGTACAGAAAGCAGAATATTTCATATTTTATCAGTTTGTCGTGTGGCCACTAATACGACTCGTCTTCCCTTGATTGCCATTTCTCCCAATGTCTACTGTACCATAAGTAACTGGCAGATCTTATTGGATATTTAAAGCTTAATGAAACGATAGTTTCTAGTTCCAATAAACTTCTCTAAACGGTCTTAATTTTTCTTGGACAGTCTATATTACAATGTCAAGATCGTCAGGATCGCACGCAGAGGTTCCTTTTTGAAGAATAACTGAATGTGTACCTAGCCTGCCAAAAAAAAAAAGCTTAGGGGTATCAAAGCTTTCTAACATTCCCATATCCCATGTGTTCATGTACTTCATTAAAATTTTCCAAGCACGATTGCATGCTTAATTACATAATTGGCCATTAGGAACCCTTTAACAAGGTTACAACCGGCTCCTCATATCACTTATGTTGTGTGTGTTAATTTTATACATGAGTGGCAGACCACAATTTAATGTCGACTCCGAACGACAAGTTTTTGAGAAGTTTTCATGGCAGTCGCCGAGAATTATTTTTTCGTTTTTCGTTTTGTTCGCGGTGTCTGAGCTAGCGGTTGAACTACAGCGTCACGTGTAGTAAGCCAACTCACTGCCAAACTAGACTACGATGACTTCTATTCTATTCTGATTCTATTACTATTCTGTTAGCATCATATTAGTTTAGGTTTTCGAAAATTCAACATTCAGATAGCAGATTTAATGTTGATCAATTGTGATTCTATCTTAACTCCCATGCCTCTGGTTGCTAAGCTCCCCGAGACTAGGTCGTCATCAACAACATCATGGGAAGGTCAGTCAACGTTACCTTTGAGAAACGGTAGAACTAAAGAGCAAAGTTACTCACCAGTACTGCCAATAAAGTAATTCAAAATATGTGCAAGGGGGCGCTGTTCTTAGTCAAAGACAAATGACAAGCCTGTTATTCTGGGAGCTGATATAATAGCCTTAGCATTTATTGGAAGGATGCAAAAAAATTGATAAAAAAAAAAGATAAGAACGACTTATATTTCTTAAAGGACCAAATAAAAAACCTCCAACGTATTTAATTTACTTTCGTGTTCTGTTGGTCCAAGTGAGTATCTCAATGAGGGTTACGCATCGAGTACTTAACCTCTCAGATTCGGCTTAACAAATCGAAAGATAATGTTTTTTGATTGCAGTGAAAAAGACAGGGGATTTTTTAGGATCCACAGGTGGACCCTCCCCCGATCCTTGCTATTTTTATATTCTTTTATGATCACATATCTAAAGATTGCCTTTGAATAACACTAGAAAGCCCATAATATTTGATCAGAATAAGACACTACCTACCGCTCTCATTTGCTGATACTCGGACATACCATTCACCCTGGTTGTCATAAACCTGAATCTCTAACCAATCGCAGATTAAAACTGTAAAACTCTTCATTTTCATCTATACAGCCTCTCCATCTCCTTACGTGTTAATTTAGTCTGTGTAGGCTTCATTATTTGTTTTTTTCTTTCTTCATCTCTATTTCGATTTAATCAATGTCAACTTAAGTATTCCGCTCTGTCTATGCGAGACAGAAAATACAAAATCAACTCCCCTAACAAATATTATATTTAACAACAACATCAAGATTAACAACAACGACAACAACAGAAGAAGAAAATAACATTAATTTAGTTGTTGATACTAAAATTGTATCATTTACGTCAGTTTACATTACAGTTTCAATTTCAAATCATTTTGTCTTGATTTTCGTTTCATTCTCTTCCATTTGCTATTGTTTGTTGAATGGAATCGAGTGTAGGGGCGGGGAAAAGTTTGTAATGATGCCGACACTGATGCTGGTTTCTAGTTATAAATGCCTGCCTGCCTAGCTGCCTGTTAAAGCTACCACATACATATACGACTGACAACAGCCGACGGATGATGTGAGTGTGTTAATCTGACTGACGACTGTGTGTTAGTGTAAAGAAGTTTTTTTTCTCTTGTTTCGATTCTCTCATCTCTCGTTTCGTAAATGGTGTGAAATGGTCATTATTTCATTATCGTTAATGGCCCTACACTAACTATACGGTCTGCTGTGTCCCCAAATGGACGCAAAACAAGTCTCCAATGCCCATACACGGAAATGTTATTAAAATTTACTAAAAATTTGATACTCTCTCTCTCTCTCTCTCTCTCTGCAGCGCAGAGGGTATCAACACTGTTGTAGCATCAGCATTGGCCAGCATTTCCAACATTTTTTCGAAGAACATTGTCATAATCACAGTGTCACCGCCGTCATTTAGGGACTGGGGTTCCATACTCTGTTTATATAAACGGGGTTGGTGGGGGGTAATGGAGAGTATTTGTGTGACTGGTTTTAAGGGAATTAATAGACACAACAATTTTGTTATTTTTTTTCCAATTTTTTTTTTCTGTTTTTTTCCTCTCGTTTTCAGTAATCAACTCGTAGAACCATAATCAAATATTTCCTTCTTTTTTATTTTACTATTGTTATTGCTATTGTTGTTGCATTCTATAATACAATAGCAAAAGCGACTAAAAGAAGAGAAGGAGGAAGAGGAGGAAAAAGAAATGAGTTCCATTAAAAAACATAAAATGCCATGAGAATTAAAGTGGATTTTCCATTTAATAAACGTAGTAGAGACCACAGATCAAATCACACACCGTAACATGCTATACAAACGATGCTACACAGCATACAAATATGAGGAGGTGGGGGCAAGAGCAAAAAAAGTGATACAAAATACCTAAAACTTCTACAAAGTTATACAAACACACACACACACACACACACACACATACACATACATACATAGTAAGTTGCTGCATACTAATGTATTCATTTATTGTTTCGTTTCTTTTTTTTATTCATTCTCGGTTTTTTTTTTCTCATGTGTTTTTGTTGTTATTTATTGTTGTAAAATTAAAAAGGTGTCAACAACAACAATGGCACAACTTCCATGTCATATTAAGCTCGTTTTGTCGTATTTACCCTTTGAACACTTTGTTCTTCTCGTTGTTCTTCTTGTTGATGTTGTTGTTCTCCAGTTTAAATTTAAATGCTGAGGGTACTGCTGTCTGCTTCATTCAGTTCTCTATGTGTTATCTTAAAGCCCATCTAGTCTCTGTATTTTATGTTATTCCACTATTTTAAATGATGCTAATGTAGCGTTATTTGTTTATAAAAAAAACTTTTTTTGAAATTTATTTTATTTGTTCTCATACTTTGTTGTTGTTGTTGTTGTTGTAGTGTTTTTTCCATGTTAATAACTCGTATCGTGGTGTTGTATGGCAGCGATTTTACATGTGTTTTCGAATGTTGTTATGACCACAAAAGCTTACAACATATTGCAGCAGCTACACCGAAAAAAAAACAAGTTGAGAGTTCCAACAACTCTGAATCCAACTAGACCCCTAATAGTTGTATTAAGAAAGACGCTTTGTTGATAAACTAGCCGCGCTGTAGCGTCATTTAAAAAAATTCAGTTAAACTTCTAACTGATTCAGCCACGATTGAGCACCTAAAATGTCGCATTTCCCTTCGATTAGGAAATCCCGTCAAACATAATACAATCAATCGAAGATTGGAAGATCTCTATTCGACAAGCTGTTCACACTGTCAAGAAATTATAAAGGCTTGAGGTGCAGCAACAGCCATACTTTTTGGTTCTTCCTATTGTATAGGGTGGGCATCTATCGGTTTAAATTTACACCATTGGTTATTTCTAATCTGGCAATACTAATGTTATTCTCTCTGCCACAAAATTAAAGATATTATCTCCACTGAAGGTAATGAATTGATTTACGCTTGAGCAACGTTAAGATTTTTTGGGCCAACGAAAAACTTCACGATGATTTGCAAATGAAACTCATTTTCATCGTAGTGGGTATGTTAATAGTCAAAATTGCTGTACTTGGGGCTCAGAAAACCTACACGAGGTCCTGCAGAACCCGATGCAAGCATTACGAGCGACTGTTTGGTGCAGCTTGTGGAGCGCAGGCATCATTTACTCATATTCCTTTGAAAATATGGATGGTGCAACCATGAGGTTCAATGGAGACACCTGTCGCACCATGATAACCGATACCTCATAGTATGGATGTGAACGATGTTTAGTTACATCAGTACGATGCAACTTGTCACACATTTCATGCCACAATCGGTTTATTGTGTAATTAGCCGAAATGGTGATGTCAATTGGTCGCAAAAAAGCTGTGAGTGACACATTGGACTATCTTCTGTTGGGGTGCTGTTAAAGAAAGGTGTTATGCCTACAAATCAGAGACAATTGAGCTTTAAAGGCCAACATTCGTGATGCCATTGCTGGGTTGTATCTCAGCAATCGAAAAAGTGCATGATTATTGATCCGATCAAATGAGGTACTGTGAGGCTAGCCGCGGCAGCCATATGAATGAACAATTTTACTTCACAACAAAAAAATAATAAATTTGACAAAAACTTCAAGCCGTTTTTGTTTAATTACATTTTTAAATTTAAACTTTTAAATGGCCCACCCTATATTATTTTCAGCCCTCAACTTTTGCTTTTAAGTCCACTTATTTTTTTCAAGTGTATTTGAAATTATTTTCCATCATTTTTTCTCTCCTTTTTTCTCCGTTTTTGGGAAACAAAGTTTATCTCAATATGTCAGTGTATCTCTACAGTTTTTTTAGTGTAAACAGTGTTAATATGCATATAAAGCGACCAACCAGGCCAACAGCTATCCAGTAACAGCTACATGGGTATCCGTCCATCCATCCAATCAATTGCAGTGCGATACAGTCGTTGTTTCTCTATGATGATGATGGAAATTCTATACTTTTGTTGTTTATGTTGTTGTTGTTGTTGTTGTTGTTGTTGTTAGTGTATTAATTCGTGGTTTATCTTTTTAGATGCTGTTGGATCGGTCGGTCGTAGTGCAGACGGTAGACTAGACTAGACTAGACTAGACATGTAGCATGTAAATGTTTTGTATGGTTTTGTTCTGTTCTGTTTATATTTAGTTAGTTTATGTTGTTGTTGTTGTTGCTGTTACTGTTGCTGTTGCTCTTTGTTTTTGTTTTTATTTTTTTTATTTTGTTTTTAACTGCATTGACACTTTAACACTCTAGAGATTTAAAATTCCCATTGTATTGATACCTGAAGTGGCAAGAACAACAATAACAGCAACAACAGCAATGCTGTTATAGTTGTTAGGCCTGTTTGTTTTTTTTTTAACGCGCTACGATCAGTTAATTGACACGGTGTTTTCAATACTTTTTTTTACCACTTTTTTTTTTTATTGACACTCGTCTGTGATGTGTTGCATTTGCATGGTGGTGTGCCTCTGGCTATGTTCTTTCTTTTTTTTTTTTAAGACACCAAGCGTGCGTGTGGGTTCTGTTCCCTTTGTGTGTGTATCAGTTTAAATTCTTATAATTGAAGAGGAGAAAAAAAAACGCTGGTCCAATATTGACACCATAAAACGCATTCAAAGTCTGATAATTTATTGCCAGTTGTATGGGCCCGACACAGCAGGTTTATAGCCGTTTGTGTTAAGCATTTTCAATGGATTCGTTTGTTCCATTCAAAGTGTAATAATGACAGGTATTTTGTTTTTGTTTTTTCTTTTTGTTTTTGTTTTCTTGTCAAAGAGGGAATATTTTAAATGGTTTT
>QOCX01001193.1:23260-43085 GCA_005959815.1 Sarcophaga bullata | reverse complement strand
AATTTCTTTAATTTACCGATTTTTTTTTTGATTTGTAATAAAACTGTAATAATTTAATTTAATTTTGTTAATATTTAAAGATTTTAAATTAATACCCAGAAAACTTCAAGGTTTTTCGCTAGAAATTGAACGAATATTTGTAGTCACAGTCACAGCGAAATCTCAGACTAAAAAGAATTTAAATTTTGAGAAGAAGAGAAAAAAGAAAAAAAAGTACAGAAAAATGAAATGAAAAAAGAAATTCTTTAAGCAAGTCTATGAGATGTTGAAACAAAATACGGAACAAATACTCACAGCAAAAAAAAAATCGCAATACTCGTATAAGACCTTGGCAGTGAATTGTTTGCTGTTTCTATTCTATTGACACAATAAAACAAAACCAACTGGCAACACTGAGGTATCGCAAAACAGCTCAATTACGTACAAAGCTCTAGAAATATATATGTACATACATCGAAAAATAATGACATAATAATGACAGATTTTAAAACCTTTAATTGAAACCCGCATATACCGCAAGCAATGTCTTGTCTGTGGTAGATCCATATATGAATAGATCTTAATCAACCTTAATGCGCTAGATGTAATTAAACGATTAAAACACAAAAAATAGCGATAGAATTGGAGAAAAAAATGAATACAAGCGGAATCTAAACGTTTGAATTTTTTTTTTAAATCTCAGAAAAAAGTACGAAAATAATAATTTGCTGTTGAACATAACAAAGTTGAAAAAGTGTTACGAAATATGCCTTTCATAAATCATTAAAATTCGATAAAATTTTAAAAATTTGGCTTTCAGACCATAACTATTGGATCAAGAATTCCGAAACAGGTTGCCTTGCGGTCGGGCTTTACTTAAGGCCAGAGATTTAGGCGACGTAGCTAAACTTTTTCGCAAATTAACTAACTAATGGGCGAATTAGACGTAGTGGGCTGGATATCCATAGTCTCCAGTCTTCCAAAACATGTTTCCTTACGGTCGGGTGTTTCTGTGGACCGACGATATATAGACGTCGAACCTGTTCTACAAATGAGAAAAAAAATTTCTCTCTATAAATCAGACAAAATTGTGGATGTCTTGCGTTTTGTTGATGACTTGTACTTTTTGCCGATGGCTTTTATTTTTATGGAAAATTACTTGCATTTTTTTTTAACGATAACTAGCATTTTTTGTTTAATGCTAGCATTTTCTTTAGTGGATGACTTGATTTTTTTAAGCGATGAGCTGCAGTTGTTTTGGTCGGAGACTAGCATTTTATATATCGATGATTTGCAATTTTTTGTTCAGCGGCTTGCATTTTTTTCGTAGATGACTTGCATTTTTTGTGTCAATGATTTGCATTTTTTTTTTGGTTAATGGTTTGCATTCTTTGTTCGATAACTTGCATTTTTTTGGTCGATGATACAGATACGCCTATAACGCCTACATTAGCTTCGTCGTCGATATCTCTTGTTCTAAGTAATGCCCGACCGTAACAAAAACTGGTTTGGAATCCTTGATACTAGGGCTATCCAGCTCACTAGTTTCCTCACCATTTTATGCCTTATCCGATTTTGACCGATTCATATAGAGAACTTGTTTTGCTCATATAGAAAGGTAAGGTAAGGTTACTTTATATCATGGCTATACAGCCAACTACGTCAGATTTTTCCACTATTCTACTTTTTATCCTATTTTTTTTGCCATTTTGGAAGGGTTTATTTGGTAAATAATATTCCGAAATTTTCAATCATGTTAACTTAACAGTAAACCAAAAACATTTTTTTAATGATTCACTTACATTGGCCGTATTTAGAGTTCTTTGTGTATATGTAGCAATTTTCATTTAAAGCACGTATGTCTGCTTTTGCGGATGTCTTTTTACTCTCGATTTTCTCATTTAAACGTCGCCATATCTTGTGTACCGTTCAACATCAATAAGACAGATTATTTTTGATTTTTTTTTTCTTTAACTATAAAATCAATTGCACAGTCTACATGAAAAATAGTTGAAATTTAAAGCTGACTGAAGTGCAAAAAGAAAACACAAATAAAAGTGGTAACAGTAAAGTGACTAATAACCACAAAGGAAGGTTGTCAGAGTGTGAAAGTGAGTGCGTTGCCTTTATCAAGTGTAACTCAGCGCTTAAAACTGTTGCGAAATATACTATTTCCACGTTTTTTCCTCCTTTTTTCATTAATTGCTGCACAGTTTGCCGTACTGGATAAAGAGGCTACCGTTAGAGCTGTCAACTTTAGTGAAAGGATAAATTCAGTGAAATGTGGCAACATCAAATGTCAAGTAGTGTGATGCAGGAATGTGCAAGTGCGTTAGTATTGTTAGCAGTCATTAGTCTTGTTCATTTGCCTGCATGTCAAGCGAAAGATACGACGAAATATGGTCTTGGCGTAGAAGATAAGACATGTTCCAACAGTGCCAGTATAGTACAATGGACAGGAGGACAATTTGAATTTCCTTGTNATCGACAAAATCACTCTTTAAAAGTTCTGGAAAATTTATACCCAAAAATATAATAGCCACGCGAGCACAACTGATCAAGGATACCATTTATCTGGCTTTGCCGCGTTATAAAAAAGGTGTGCCCGCCACCTTAGTGAAAACCACTATTAAACCGGGTACATGTGCCACAACTTTTACACCTTATCCGTGTTGGGATATGCAGGAAGAGGGCAATTGTAAGGCTTTACAGTCTGTGGTCGACTTGGTGGTGGATCAAAATGAAATCATTTGGGTATTAGACACTGGCATTGTAAATACCTTGGAGACGCCTATACGTAAATGTTCGCCCAAGGTTGTGGCCATTTCGGCCAAAACGGGCAAAATTTTAAAGTCTATCGACTTGGAGAGTCTAACATCCCCCAATTCCCGTTTACAATATTTGGCTATTGATTATGCGCCCGATAACAGTTGTTTCGTCTATGTTAGTGATGCAGCCAATCGTGCCATTATTGTGTTTAACATACAAGCAGATCGAGGTTTTCGTATTGTTTTACCGAAAGCTGTTACCTCTGGCACACGATTACGTGATGTCCTCTATATTGCTTTAATACGACGACCTTGTGGCAGCACCGAATTGTATTTCACCTATTTGAGTACGAATAAATTATTTTCTTTGAGGTCTGAATATTTGAGAAGCGGTGTAGCAGATGGTAAAATATTGGGTGAGTTCAATTCATTTAAATTCTAAATTTAGAACAAAGTTTGAAACGTTCTACTATTTTATTAACACTGTTAATGGCAAGAAATTCATTTGCTTATGTGGCTCTATCACATAACAAGCATGATTGTAAAATCTGGCAGCGCCACTTCTAAAAAAATAATACAAGACGTTGTTTATAGTCAACGACAATTGCTAACCCTGTCATTCTAGAACTTACCACAGTAAGGAATGTTTACATAGTCTGTTACTGTTTGGGGGCAATTTTGATTTTTAATATGAAACTGAAATGATTCATCAGAAACTGAGAACAAAAATATTAAAAAGTATTGCCATTGAACTCTTTTTTTTTTGCAGTTAAGCGCAATAATATTAAGGCAGCTTTGAAAGAATGGTGAGATAAACACACCACCTATGTTGTGTGTGTTAATTTTATAATTCAGAAATGGGACCTACAGTTTGAAGTCGACTTCGAGCGATGTGTGACTTGTAGATTGAATCGCAATCCCATGTCTAATAACCCAACACACTGGCTACTAGACTACGGCGACTTTACTGTGTAACAGCCAAGCGGAAACAAGACCTAGATCAATACTTACAGACAGGAAACCAGCACAGAGAATATGTGTTATGTGTTAGAATATTCCTGATAGAGAGGCACTCTGCTTTCGAGAATATTAAATAGTTGATGAGCTGAACATTTGGGAAAAGGTTAATATTTGGTCAGCCATAATAATTGTGGCTTTTATACGATAACAAAAGGTCTCATCGTACATCAGTTTATATAAATATGGGTTCCCGTCACTGCTATAAGGACTCTCCGCCCTGCAATAAACTTCGGTCTCAATCAATCGGTCTCAATCTGTCTCCTCCACGTATCAGCTGGAAGCCCCTTCTTATTTTTCCTAGAGAGTTCTAATCTACAGAAATTCTAGTTTGCCTTCATAGAGTATAGGTTGTCCAACACCATCGATTCGGAGCACAAATAAAACATGTCTTGACGCTCTTCATAAGAGCAAAATGATTGTTGTGTTGTAGGTCATGAAATACACACAGTCAGTCTATCGATTATGATTTCTTTACTCGTTACCAATTAACTTAAATTTCCTTTGAGAACAATTAGTTTTAAAATTTTCTTTTTTGTTTTGTTTGCTCTTCTTTTTATTAGATTTGGGCAAAAAACCATCACGTATGGTCATCATTGGTACAGACAACGGTTCAGCCATCTTTTTCCGTAATGAAGGTGACGCTGAAGTATTTCGCTGGGATACAAATACACCATTCGTTGAAGCAAATTTCAAACCTGTCTATCGTTCAGCAACCTGTCAGTTGGCCACACATGCCGTACCCGATTACAAGCGCAATACAATGCGTGTATTACAAAGTAATTTTCCTGATTTTATGCAAAATCGTGTTGGCTGCGGTGCCATACAACAACTGACAATGATGCAGGGCTGTTGGTAACAACAATAATAATTGTGGTTCGACAACAACAATAACAAAAAAAAAAAAAAGAAAAAAAAGCGAGAATTACCAAAGTAAAGCTCTTAATAAAACGCAAAGAACTGTAAGTAAGTAAGAGAAGCAAAGGGAGGATAGCAAAGGGAGGATAGCAAAGGGAGGATAGTGTGTGGTTTGATAGTCTGAGATTTAAATATTTTATATTCCTGGTTGTTAAAAAGCTGATTATATACACCATGCATGTAGTTTGCAGTGGTAAAGC
This sequence comes from Sarcophaga bullata, assembly GCA_005959815.1. NCBI lineage: Eukaryota > Metazoa > Arthropoda > Insecta > Diptera > Sarcophagidae > Sarcophaga > Sarcophaga bullata. The sequence goes on along the minus strand of QOCX01001193.1, from coordinate 38,203 downwards.
CACTGTTTGGCTATGTGGTTTTGATGTGATTATGTAAAGAAGAACTCGACAAAATATTTTTCATTTGAATTTCTTTTCCATTGAGTTGATGTTGTCGCATGTTGTCGAAGGACGTTGTATTGATTTTTAAGTTCGTTTCTATTTTAAATAACGGTAATTTAAATTTTTAAACTGTAATTGAAATTTTTGAAATCGTTAGCCGTCTTTCAATATGAATTTTCAATTCAGACAGAGTTACTGTAAATATATATGTATGTATGTATGTACGTATGTATGTATGTATGTATGTATGTATGTATGTATGTATTCAGATGGCTACTGTATGTAAAAGTATTAAAAACTTTATCTTTTCTTTTCCTTAGAAGTAGAACATGAAAAAGTTTTCAAAAAATTATTTCGTATGTGATTACAAAAGAAAAACTAGGGAATTTAAATTTGAAACAGAAACAAAAGAAAAAAACAAAAACAATTTTAATGTCCATTAAACGCAGTTTTAGTTCCATAATATTTTCAATATTGAATTTCGTTTTTTTTCGGTTTTTGCGTTTTATTAAAGCAATTTTAATTTTTAATCTTCCTTGTTTGGCTTTTTTATTGTTTTGTTTTAAAATTGAATTTAAAATGGGGTGTGGGTGTTATTATTTTTTTTTTGTATTTAATTTACGTAATTATAGTATAAGTTTTTATTTGTAAGTATTAAACGATAAATCGTTCCTTTAAGAATTGCTGAATAAAAGTCTGCAAATTTTTTTTTATAAAATAACTTCACTTGTGTTCATTTACTGGGGAAAAAAATAACTAGCGTCAGTTGTATTGAGTTTAAGTTTATTTTTCAACATCCAACGATACCTGTAAGGTACAAGATAGGGAAGGTTTAGAATACACCATCAAATTCTGATTTGAAAGTCGAAGATAACCTACAGTGGGCATCAGCCATCTTGTTTTTGGGTATACTAGTATCGGTTGGACCACCTATCGATTTAACTTTGAACCATTGGTACATGTTTCAGTATATTCAGGTCATAAAAATGAAATTTATTTTCAGTGGCAGTGGTATTATGTGGCAATTGGCTTAAACATACAAAAACCTTTAAAAATGTCACAGACACGATGATGGTAGCCATTACACGATTTCTGTATGTGAACTTTAACGCTTCCATGAACATTTCATTTTCGTTTACCAGTCAGACAGTTGCAATTTCCATAGACTCTGCTTAATGAACCTAGTTGTTAACGCTCTCATTTCGTTTTAAAAATAAAATCCTTCGTTTGCGTTATTGATTTATTGTGACAATCTGCAGAAAAAAAAATTTTGGCATCGATATTCATTAATTTTTCTTTTGTTATCGATTTGACATCGTATTGTTTTCCTGTTTTTTTTTTTTTGTAATAATTTCTAAAACATTTTGATTTCTTTCAGATCTGTTTTATTCTGTTGTTTGTTTTGTTGGTTCGTTTAAAGCAATTCATTTGCTTCTGAATGCGGTTTTGTATTGAATTGTTAAGAAAATAAAAATCTTTGTTGTTGCTGTTTCCTTTTGCAAATATTTTTATTTATATAGTGTTCTCAAGTGTAAGAAGAATGTTTAGGATCCACCTTCCCACACCTTCCATTTGTTTAAATTTGAACCATCGGTTATTTCGAATCTGGCATTATATTCTGTCTCAAAATTCAGTATATTATCTCCACTAAACGTAATGAATCGACTTATTGGACCAACGGGAAACTGCACGATAATGTCGATTTCTCCAAAAGAAAAAAATCATCTCTTCGAATGAAGCTTATTTTCATATTGGTAACAACGTTAATAAAGAAAATTTCCGTATTTCGAGTGTGGTCTCACAAAAGGCAATGCACCCATAACGAGTGACTGTTTGGTGCGGCTTGTGCAGCGGAGGCTTCATTGGCCTATATTTCTTTGAAAATGAGAACGGTGCAATCATTACGGTCAATGGGGACACCTATAGCCGATATTTTTATACCTACCCATCATGGTATTGATGTGAACGATGTTTGGTTTCAACAGGATGACGAAACAAGCGTTTGCTGAAATGGTGATGATAATTGGCCGCTTAAAAGCTGTGATTTGAAACCGTTGGACTATTTTCTGTGGGGCTTCGTTAAAGAAAAGTGTTATGCCAACAAACCAGAAGGAACTGAGCTTTTGAAGGTTAACATTCGTGATGACATTACCAAGATGCGGCCCTCGAAAAAGTGCAAGAAAATTGTTTCGATCGGGTGAGGTACTGTGAGGCTAGTCTAGGCAGGCATATGAAAAAATTCATACTCCATTTCTAAACGGACTTTAGAACAAAAAAAGTAAGTTTTTTTGTTTACTGCATTTTAAAATTTAAACTTTTAAATTTCCCATCCTATATATTGCGAAACTCAGTAGAGACAGATCAAATTCGATTTGGTTCAAAGGTTTTCATGAATTTCTTACAGTTATCGACCAAACATTTGGATTGGCATCAAGGCATCAGAAATCTCCACATGAAACACGCTGCAGTCATCATTATATTGAAACTGAATGTTCAATCCGAGATTATTACTGAAAGTCTTCAATCAGTTTCAAACAGTTGTAATGTACACACAAAAAATATTCTAACTTTATGCCTCAATGATATATGCAAACAAGGCATATAAAGGATCAAATTAAAGCAGGTCTGCGGGAAGCTATAGTTGCTTCGTGACCTAACTTAGTCTCCTCTGTTGTATTACAAATTAGTTTTATAAACACCCCGTTTTTTATTAAAGTACCGAAAATAATTGCAACATATCTTCAACAATAGAAACATTCATGTCTGCAATGTAGACATTGGCAACATTGTTGATAAGCCCTGGCAACTATCTACATGTTGAAAAACAATGCTTAAATACATGTTTAAGGAGATGTTTAATGTCATAAGTATCTAAACTTGAATCAATTATGTATGAGCTGACATTTGCGCAACATGTTTATAAAATGTGGAAATTATTTTTTGATCGAAATACACACTTAACACTAACAGTTTGAACACTATGGGTTGGATGTTAATAATTTTAGTAAGAAATAGTAAATTTTCCAATTTTAACTATAACAACAATTGTTCACCATAAATTTTGTCATTTCATTCCTGGTTNGTTCACCGCACCGCACAGTACCTTAACCGAGATGAGAATCTGTAACCCAGACAAAAATATTTCCTCGGACACTACAGCATCGTTGAAGAAGTCCATTCTCATGTCGAGCATTGTTTCTTTCAAACCAATTCCTCCAAGAGCATGGCAGTTTGCCTTTCACTTCGCTTCCCACAAAGATCAAGTGGAATCGAGCAGGGTAAATGTTAAATGTACTTAGGTAGATATGTCGGTTGGAGTGGTAGCTTTGAATAAAAGCTCACTTTAGCCTGCATAGTACCCTGCTGTGATACAACAAGTAAGCGCTGTCCCTATACTGGCTGTACTCCACTTAGTTTATCGATGAAATTGAAGTTCAGTGCAGGGGCTACACATTATAGCTCTACTATCCCTGAAAACCAGGCTGACAGTTTTATAAATGAAGTTACTTCCTTGTAGCCTCCGTAATCTAGTAGGTAGTGTGTTGGCTTATTAAACGTGAGGCCACAGTTTAAATTCCAGATCAGATATCTAAAACAAAACGAAATATAAAAAATATATCTCCGGCGACTTCCTCTCAGCAACTATCTGGCAAAAAATCTCGGAGAGTATATTAAATTGCCAAGAAAAATTTCTCAAAAATCTGTCGTTCGGAGTTGGATTTGAGCTGTAGGCACCGCCACTTATGCATAAAATTAACACAAACATTATGGGTGATGTGTGAAGTTAGGTTATAAGTCGGACTAAAGGGTATAATGACTAATTAAGTAAACGAGCCTATATTTAGCATTTCTATGTCTAACATTTATATGTCTGGCTTAGGTTTTTAATTTCAATAGAAAAATGATAGAAGTACTTCATGCTTAAATTAACATTTCTTTTATGCTAAATTTATTCTGTTTCATATGCTTTATATCTCATAGTATTTGACTGGAATGTACACACATACATATTTATGTACACACATACATACAAGATATATGATTTCATTTGTTTTCTTTTAATTTTTTATTTTTTTTTTTTTTGTGGCTTATTTCCCATTTGTGTCTGCGGCTTATTTGGCTAAAATTCTTNTAAAATTCTTTATGCTTTTTCTGTGGCATTTACAAAAATAAAATCGTCTTATTAAGCAGATAAGGTCATAAAAGAAAATGTAAAAAAAATTACTACTAAACAGGTATGAACGTTGAAAATCCATGTCTAAGCCTTGTAAGAAATCTGCTTAATTTTCTTTAGGGCGACAAGAATAAATTTTACTTCGGGCAATACAAATTTCTTTGGACATCACCAATATAAGATTTGTTAACATTTTCCAAAACCTTGTGTTTAATTTCAAAGTTATTGTTTTAGAAAAAAAAAATTCTTTTTTTTTTCACACTAATAGCATTTAGCAGGTGTGAACATAAAACATAAAACATGTGAACATAAAACAGTTATTTTTAATGGGAAAATAAAGACAATTTCGTTCAAAGCGTTGGTCATTGCTGGCAGTACATTTTTTGCATCTTTCAGGCAATTTATGAATTTCATGGATTTCAATAAAACTATTCATCTTCTAAAGCAAACCAATTGGTTCATAGGAATCGAAGTACTGCTCAGCTAATAAGTGTTCCATCGATGAAAACAAATAGTAGTGGGAATGAACCAAGTTTAGGGTATACGGCGGATGGGTTAGTAGCTCTCAGTCTAGTGTCACCATAGTATCCTGTATCGTAACGTTATCTTGCTATGCATTGTGGTCCATTCTAATCGTTTTTCGATCAATACGTAGTTCAAATTGATACCTTCTCGCAGTAGGTGAACTTGTGGTATACCATACCTATTAGGACCCACCAGACACACAGCATAGTCTTGTTGTTGATGGTTGCATCAGCAGATTTCATGAGCTCGTAGTGTACTACACCGATTAGGATCCACCAGACACACAGCATTGTCCAGAATTGATGGTTGCATCAGCAGATGTAAGGAGCTCGTGGGTATCACACCAGACACACAGCATTGTCTTGTTGTTGATGGTTGCATCAAGTGATTTAACGAGCTCGCGGTATGCTACATCTTTCAGGACCTACCAGATACACAGCATTATCTTCCTGTCGAATCGATCAGGTTATGCAGCCAAAGTTGTTGATTGTCCTGTCTGTCATTCAATCAATGTGGCACCCACATTCCAGAGTTTTGCAACTTTTCCATCGCTCTTAAGCAGTCAGAAATTATTTATTAAGCAACATTTAATAATTCTGCTATTTGTCATCTTAATTCAACACATAATTGGTTATTACAACCCTTCAACTAGGATTGCGACCTAGTTTCCCACAGATTTTTTTGAGAAATATTTTAATGGCAATTTTATTTACTTTCAGAGTTTTTTGCCACAAATCTGCTGAGGGGAAATTGCCGAAGAAATATTTTTTTCTTTTCCAGATGTTTGACCTGGGGTTTGAATCGTGACCTCACGTCTAATAAGCCAACACACCACCAACTAGACTGCGGCAACTTCAATCTTCGTCCAATATTGTTTGTAATTCGGCGTCTTTTTAAACTTTGTTGGTGGTCTTCCACGTTCTTCATTTCTCACATTAAAATTCTTATCTCTGAATCGTACAAACTATCTTCTGTATGCTGCTTCTGGCAAATATGTCCTTCTTAATACATAACATAACATAACATAAAGCATATGCCATGTGATTATCTTTAAATTTTTTATAGTACACTATTGTGGTGAACGATTCCTGTTAAAGTTAAAATTGGAAAATTTTTTATTTCTTAATAAAATTTATAACATACACCCCATAGTGTTAAGACTGTTTTATGTATATTCGATCATTTATTATAAACATGTTGCGCAAATGTCAGTTGTGTTATAAATAATTCAAGTTTTGAACCTCTGACAATAAACATCTTGGTAAACATGTTTACAAACATTGTTTCGCTACATGTATATAGTTATTAGAGTCTAACAACAATGTTGCTAATGTCTACTTTGCAGACATGGATGTCTCTATTGTTGATGAAATTAAGTATTCTGCAAAGTATGATAATGTTTGTTGTCAAGTCCTGTAGAAGAATTGAAATTGTCGAATATATTCGACATAAAAAATTAAAGGACTAAAAGGCATTAGACACTGCACTATCGGAAGATGTGATCACTGTTTACATCATAGGATAATGTTTGTTGCATTGATTATAGATTTCAAGTCCCAAAGGAAGATTTGAAATCCCGGATACGAATGAGAAGATTTGATAATCTTTACGTTTGAATTGAAACTGTTGTTGTAGCTTACTGTCAATTTGTATCCAATGAATTTAAGTGTATGTGTTTTCATATTGATGACCAGGAATTGTTTGTAGAACTTTACTTGTAAGCAATGTGGATTTAATTCTACGTTTTTAATTTGACGGCGATGTGATCTTATGTTCTATACCTAGGACATATTAGAATACTTTTGTGACAGTACATAGAAAAAGTGTCCCAAAGTTGAGTGGCCTAGACTAGATGAGGTTGGTTGTAGCATGACCTGGAAGATTATTTATTTGAAAATGTTGTTGTTGTAAAAAGACTTTTTTTTTTGTTTCCGAATTCAATCATAAAAACACCACACGTTCACTAAATAAAAAGTGAAAAATTGTTGATGAATACTTTGATGAATTCGGGTTTTTGTGAAACGTGTTTAAGTGTTTTACTTTAAAATTTTTTTTCAAGTGTTTTCATAAAACCTTTTTCTTCTTTTTCTTTCCGATAGGAATCAACATATGCTTGCCATACAGTAGTAGTACCTCAAAAGGATTTTCTATTATTGCCGAAAAAAAAACAATTTTTTTTATTGACTTTCCTCCTTTGGATGTAGAAAATCTCTCAATTTTAATATCGTACATGTTTAAGTATTGGCCATAAAAATGAAACTTATTTTCAGTGGCAGTAGTATTATGTGGCAATTGGCTTAAACACACAAAAACCTTTAAAAATGTGACAGACCTGATGATGGTAACCATTACACGATTTCTCTATGTGAACTTTAATGCTTCCATGAACACTTCATTTTCGTTTTCCATTAGACAGTCGCAAATTCTAAAGAGTCTGCTAAATGAGCCTAGTTTTTAACCCTCATTTCGTCTTAAAAATAAAATTGTTCACTTGCAATATTAATTTATTGTGACAACCTGAAGATAAACGTTGTTGGCATTGAAATTCATTAATTTTTCTTTTGTTATCGATTTGAATATAATTTTGTTGTTTATTTTTCTGTATTAGTTTCAAAAATATTTTGAATTTCTTCTGTTGTTTGTTTTATTGGTTCGTTTAAAGCAATTCATTTGCTTCTGAATGTAGTTTTGTATTGAATTGTTAAGAAAATAAAAATATTTGTTGTTGCTGCACCATGAATGTTAGCTTTCATATGCGCAATTATCTCTTGTTTGTTGGCAAAACACTTTTCTTTAATGGCGCCGCATAGAAAATGGTCCAATGGTTTTAAATCCATTTGGGCTAATTAAACAGCCAACAAACGTTTGACGCAATAAATCGATTGTGGCATGAGATATGTTTTAAGTTGCACCATCCGATTGAAACCATCGTTCAATTCTTGAGTACAATAACGAGTTGATATTGATGGATTTCTCACTGTTTTCACATCCCTATCGTATTTAGACTGATTTAGAATATAATGCCAAACGCCTCTGTCGTACGTCCTCTTCTCTCAATTTTTCACACCAATTTTTTATGAGATCGCCTTCAACTTGTTCTTTCTATTGGAGCCTCGGTCATACTATCCTGTGCTTTTCCTCGTATTCGAAATAACCTTTCGCAGTAGGTTCTTTAATCATACATACGACAGGACCAAGCCAACATAAATGTTGCACTGTAACATGTCTAATGACGTCAATGTCAGCATAAAGGTTGGATAACTCATGTTTCATCTGATATCTGTACTCGCCACCAAAGCAAACGAGACCATAAATTGTGCAAAGAATTTTTCCATTAACAACTTTAAATACAGCTTCATCTGAATGTAAGATCCATTAGTAAGTATTATTCTATTAATTGATGCCATTCGTTTCATTTATGACTGTGTCGACATTGTTAAAAATGTCACACTATTTCAAAAGTATAGTTGAAAGCGTTCTCATGATGTCCCATATTTATGAATTCTCTCTTCGTTAAAACCAACAATTTGTTTTTAACTTTGTTTACTGCCAGACCGATTTTCATCGATTCTTTGTCATTAACATAATCGTCCATTACAATTCAGTATTTAGGATTTACAAACTAGTTTCTCACACCACTTATATTGTGTGTGTCGACTCCGAACGAAAAATTTTTTTGAGAAACTCTGCATGATGATTTTATTTACGCTGATCAGTTAAACGGCAGTAGAAATATTTTTTAACATATCGTTTGTGTTCGAGATGTTTGATCTGTGATTTGAACCTTAGGGCCTCACGTCTAATAAGTCAATACATTACTTACTTGACTACGGCGATTTCAATAAATAATTCAGTTGCTTTAAAGTGAAGCAGCTTTAGAATTTTCATTTCAGAAAACTTAACTTAAAGCCTACAACACAGCCAGCTCATCTATTTTACTAGCTAAAAAGGTGCGATAGGGATCTTCATTGATCGTATGGACCAATGATGCCTCCGCTCCACAAACCGTAACAAATAGTCACTCGCAATGGATGCATTGCTTTCTGAAAGACAACGTGTGGGTTTTCAGAACCTCAAATGTGGTTATTTTTCTTATTGACATACCCACCAAGATGAAAGTGGGCTTCATCCGAAAAGATGTTTTTTTTTTTTATAAAATCAACATCATCGTGCAGTACCTTGTTTGTCCATCTATTTCAATAAAGCCCAACATTGCTCAAGCGTAAAGCGATTCATTACGTTCAGTGGAGATAATATACTGAATTCTGCGATAGATTAAAAGGACATAAATATTGCCAGATTCGAAATAAGCGATAATTCAAATCGAAACCGATAGATATCCCACCCGTTATATGACAAGAAATAATTTGACGTAAAATTATTTGGGGAAAATATCTATTTGATGAAGAGGAACAGAATGATAGGACGTGAATTTTAAATTCTTCGTCACATTGTAAAAATCGAACTTTTTTTTTTTGCTGTTTCTGTGCTGGTGTGATTTTAAAACGTTTTTAAATGCTTTATTCCGAATAGTAACAACTACATTGTGTTCTATTAATTACTTTAGTAATTTATGTAATTTTTTTTTGATTTATTTATTTAAAAACTCCTGCAACATCATGGACATGGTATAAATTCTTTTTGTTATTTGCAATGCGTATTTAGTGTTAAAGGTGCCAGGCCACCAATCACCAGGTCACTAGATTGTTGAGCATTTGTCAACATACACGAGCAACAATTTTTGTTCCAACACTGACAATTTATACCAGTGCAATCATATATGAAGGTAATGACATCATCATTCTACAAAAAAAAAAAAAAAAAAAAAAAAAAAATTTTTAATGACATTCATGCTCATGTTAATTAAGAAATTGTATTGCAAAATACCGCCACTTCGACAATGTTGCCTAAGGCACAGTAAGACCACAAAACTATCACGGAAAGGAATAGATATGCCGGTGCTGCTGGCCATAAATTGAAGAATATACAAACAATTGTTGATATAATACTAATGAATTCAGCGACAACTACCACAGCGATCACCCAATAAAATATTATCCTTAAATTTTCTACAAATCTGGAAATAGAAAAATTATTAATTGTTTATTAATTTCGTTAATTTGTTTAAAGCCTTTTAAAGTGGACACTCTTGAGCGTTAAAATTTCTTTGCTTAAGATAGCATTGAAAATAAGGTACTAAATTGATGAATCATTTTTGTATTCTAAAATATCTGATCTAAACAAGTACCAAAGGCTATGATAAGTTTCCATCCTCACTTCCATACAAATAACTTGAAAACTTTTTCTTTACGAAATTTGAAATTTGTTCTTTTAAAATTCAATTTTCTCTACAATAGTTTTTGAAATCATTAACTATTCTTGAAATTGAAATTTTTAAGGTACTATAAATAAGTACTTATTTGATATGAATGTTATACAAATGTAGTACATAGTAAACTATTGTACTCACATTAAATATTTCTGATGCCATTTTAGAATATCCAGTAAGAGATTTTTAGCTTTTCCATTATTCTTGGTTTCCATTTCCAAAACAACATCCAAATCATTGAATTTGCATTTTAAAATATCCGATATCAGCGGCACATGAGCGACGTAAATGAAACACCAAGCGTCAAGAACGAAATTACCCATTCCAGCAAGAATTGTACAAAAGGCGTGTATGAAAAGTGTTAAATAATAACCGAAATCCGTTTTAATATCGATGTAAGGAAAAATAAAATTCAATATCAAGGTACGTTTATTATTCACAATTAGCTTGTATATAGGTATGCCCAGTACCAATATGATTGCAAGTATTACCAACGAAAGAAGTATTGTAAGAATTTTTTTCACTCTGGAAATACTGGCATTCAAATGATTTCTATATTCCAATGATTTATGCTCAAATTCAATGTAAATATCACTGATTTCCTTAAGCAAAAAACGTAGTCCATATTGATTTGATTTAACAGTTAGGAAACATAATTTTGCATAGCCCTGTTATCATGTATTGACCAATAAAAAAAAATAAAAAAAATTGAATATAAAAATAATTTTTATGAGAAATTTTTCACTGAATTCAGTTTTTTTTTTTTTTTTTTTTTTTTTTTTTTTTTTTTTTTTGTGAAAACCTGTATGCCTGTTCCCAGCATTGCAAGGATATGAGAATGGTACCCCAATTGTTATTGTAGACAACGTCAATGTATATAGTATAGAATGTAAATAAAATGGCCAGTTTATTATAAGAAATGTACTAAGAGTCTTCCAATTACGCTTGTAATCCTCTGGTATAACATCGACACCGACTTCTTTTATAATTTTACGTGTTAAATTGAAAAGCTGCTCAAATTTTTCCAAATATTTTCCACTCATTTTGTACACTTTGTAGCTGCACAGTTAATATTAAAAACTTTTCCAAGATTAAAAACTATGGAGAGTGCTATGCCAGTTTTATATGAAAATTATTGCTGCACTATGGCTCAGTAAGAGTAAAAGTTTGATTACATTGACTATATATTACCCTACACACACGAGTTTTATTGGAAAAAAAACGAAGATTCTTGTTAAGCAGCTCTGAGGTTCATGTCGTTCGTAGTTTAACTGAATTAAAGTTTAACAAAAAATCTGAACCGCTACTCAAGCACCTTACTTTGTGCAATTTCTAGATGTTTTGTGGCAAAGGAACGAAGAAAGTTCAGACTTCTTTAGCTATTTGAATAACGAACTTGTTTGAAGTAAATAAATAATTTTAAAAAGAAATTTATTTATCCAAGTCACAAAGCATATATATACCACTGTATATACTTAGTGTAGAGTATTTTAATTGCTGTCATAATTATTAACAAAGAATTGTGTCAGCTGAAGTTAGTTTTCTTATTTATTATTACAATCTATCTTTGCATATAATAATTAAAGAAAATGTATTCATTTTTCTATTGTACAATACATTTCTAATTATTATTATTAATAAATTTTATTGTAAAAAACTAAATCTTTTTCAGATTTCTACAGAAACTTATACAAAAGTTCCTTCTATGGGTGGTACAGATACAGTAGTCTACAAAGAAGGTTAAGTTGAAGTGGAAGTGGCAGCCGATGGTTTATCAGATGGGCCATCTATCTAGCAATACTTGTATCACTTTATTCCATCACAAAATTCAATATATTATCTCCCCAGAACGTAATGAATCGATTTACGCTTGAGCAACGTTGAAATTTATAGGAATAAATGGGCCAACGAGTAATTAAACGATGATGTCGATTTTTCCAAAAAAAAATCATTTTCAGCTTGGTGGGTAGGTAGGTAGGTAGGTAAGTAGAGGTGGGTGCCCATCAAAGAGAATTGGAGGCACACACTTAGACCTCAATGGGGCCCATTGTGCTACCACATTTCCTAGTTATTCCATTGTCTCGAAATCACTCGAAGCAAATATCAGTCCTTGAGAATTCTTCCAGATAGTAGTAGTAGTCAGCATCCAAGTACTTCTTTCTTCTCGGACAAAGAGCCGGACACGTACCGAGCGTTTGAAGCATAGTCTCCTCTTCTTCCTTATCTCTGCAGCTTCCGCAGAAAGTCGTTAGCAAGGTGTCCAAGACCAATGCATCTCGCATGCGTACATAATGCAATGCCCCGTTATGAGCCCGACAACCAAACTGAAAGCGCCTCTTCATCCAGCTTTGGCCAGATTTTATGCGCCGTTCTACCCGTGTTCAAGGCCGCCCATCTGTCATTGACGGAATCGACAATCGCATTATCAATTATGAGCCTACAAGTTCTCATAAGGATGCCCACAGTCGAGAATTTCCCGGAGAGTTCATCAACTCTGCAGTTACCACTGTGTCCTGGTACCCATGTGATATGGACATCATATCGTTTCGCTATCTCATTGATATATCTGCAGCAGTCGTATACCATCCTGGAGTTCATCACATTGGAACTTAGAGCCCTAATAGCTGCTTGGCTATCGGAGAGTATGGTGTTGTTTTGCTTGGAGATGTTTCCATCTTCAATAATTTTCGCCGCAGCGTGTGGTCTGGCAGTCTTATTCCAACCGATTCCGAAAAAATTCCACCACCAACAGCTTCGTTCAGTTTCAAACCGTCGGTGTAGATTTGCACGGAATCCTCTGCTAGGTGGATCGCACCACTTTTTTAGAGCTCATTGTCCGGCATTCATGTCTTAAATCTTCTTGTGAAGTCGTACCGAGGTGTTATGTAGTTACTGCTCCTGACGTGGTTACGTTAATAAGCAAAATTTCCGTATTTGGGTCTCAGAAAACTCAGACTCAGACTCAGACGAAGCCAATGCACTTGTTACAAATGACTGTTTGGTATGGCCTGTAGGCTTGAAAATTGTGATGGCACAACCATTACGATCAAAGCCGCTCTTCATGATATTCATGTGAACAGTGTTTGGTTTCAACAGGTTAGTGCAACTGTGATGGTCGTTTAATTAGGCGAAATGGTGATATTAATTTTTTCTCCTATAAGCTGCGATTTGATACCGTTAGACTATTTACTGTAGAGCGCCGTTAAAGAAAAGTTTTATGCTGACAACCGATCACAGTCAGTTGAGAATATGCAGGCCAACATTCATGATGCCATTGCCAAGATACGAATCCATACATTCGAAAAAGTGCATGGAAATTGGTCCGACAGAAGGAGGTGTTGTGAGATCAGCCGCGGCAGTCATATCAGTGTATCAATTGTAGTGTATTTTTCTTCAGATCTGTTTGTAGTACAAAGCGCTTATATTCCACCATAAATTGAAAATATTTAGCGAAGATTAAGAGTCTCTTACTGTACACCATTTTAAAAGATAATTTTTAAATTTCTTTAAAATTATTTTTATAATCTTATCTTGTCTGCAGCTTGTTTCTTTGCTTTAATATGCTTCACGTGTCTCCGAAGGTATTGGATTTAAGCCTTAAGCAGACTCAAACAGAAAACTTTAATCTGTTTTGTCTTGTTTTGTTGAATATGTTGCCTTAATAGGCTTAAAATATAAATTTTTACTTCATTTAGTCGTAATGTTTTCAAACATGCGGTTAATAAATGCTTGTTTTTTGGGACAAAATTAGTTTGGAAGTTTGTTGTTTGAGGGCAAAGGTTTCTATCGATTCGCATGTATATCATGGAAAACAACCACCTGTTAGATTTTTTTATTTCTTATTATTTAATAATATTTATTGTGTGTATATATTACATACGATATAAGGCAGGTAAAGGCAAAAATTTTTAGGTATTAGCGACTTTAGTGGACATTATACAACAATATGAGTTCATAATAAGAATATTAAAATGGAAAAGGGAAAATGGGATGTCGCCATGAAATGAATGAATCTTCGGTGATATTCTTTTAGCAATTTCTGGCAAAAACTTTGAGAGTAAATAAAAATTGCCCTAAAAAGATATTCAGAAATCTGCTGTTCGAAGTTAACTTTAAACTATAGGTCCTGCCACTCATGTGTAAAATTAACACACACAACATAAGTGTTATGAGAAGCTATGCCGTAATCCTGTCTGAAGGTTTCTAATGATCAATTGTGTATGTATGCATGTTTGGAAGTAATTTATGCTCATGGGATATGCAGTCGATAAGACATGATGTTCGAACTGTGATTTCCATTTGAAGGAATTAAATCTTATAAAAGGAGATTACAGTTAAGTGCCAGTTTATGCAGTTTTAAAGGCTTATGTAAATACTATCGGAGCTTTCTATAGGGACTTTGGTTAAAGCTATATCTGTCTAATTAGTTGATCTATATTCAGTTGGTTTTGTTCAATTATCGTGGATGCATATAGCTTTCCATAACACATGCAAATAATGAAATTGTTCTTATCCAAAGATGGGTGTTTTGTTTGAGCAACACAACGTCCTGCTGATAGGACTATTCGCAACGTGGTGAATAAACTCAAGTCCACTGGTATAATAAACGACCGACTATCACCCGTACGCCAACAAATTACAAGTTCTGCCAAAAGTATTGCCGTAATCAAAAAAAAAAAAAAAAAAAAGAGAAACCTATTCGATTTCGCGTCACATATAAGAATGCCATCACAACTGTTTGATGTGTGGCTTGGAGTTGCGTCAGTATAAAATTCGACTGACACATCAATTGAAGGTAAACATCCAGCGAAAACAACGTTTGTTTGCTGAACGGACTCTGGATCAGTTGGTAACTGATCAACTAATCATCTTC
>QOCX01001193.1:365-20807 GCA_005959815.1 Sarcophaga bullata | reverse complement strand
TTTAAAAAGAGTATAGAATTGACTCAATTCACGAGAAGTAGTGTTGCAGTCGAAAAAGTACTGGGATACGCTTACTTACGAAGCTTTATAAACTTTAAAGGAAATTGGAAATGCCATAATGGCAATACAGTTTATGGTAAAACGGGTAACTGAAAACGATATACTCCAGGATCGGAGATTGATAATGAGAGTGAAAGTTCAAAATAAAAAATTTAAACAATCTGCAAGATCTATGATACACATCTTGTAATCGAAAGAGATTCTTTGCTTTAGCTAGCCATCTATATGTATTAGTTCAAGATTGTAGTAGGAATTCTTGTAAGAGCGCTGTGGTTTCCATTTAAAGATTTCCGTAAAGATTGGAAAGTTGTAGAAGCAATAAATGCTTACTTCTTTTGTAATTTTTCTAGGACATTCTAGGGCATTCTAGGCGTCTACTGATGTCAGATGTCCTTTAAGTGTAAGTAGCACTTTAAATTGGTTTGTGCATGAATAACTTCTATTGAGAATTGGAAACTAGACACTGCTTTAAATTAGATTGTACTATAATGGTTTAACTTCTGCTGTATTATGTGGAATAATAATTATGAAATGATTTATTTTACTCCAGATTTATTATCCTTTCACCTTAAAAAATAAAATTGAGATCAACATTCATTTCAAAAATTGCTTGAATAGTCTTGTTAAATAAATAAACTAAGTTACAGCTGATATCGCTCTTAGCTGTTCGCTTTGAACATATCCATTTAGGGATTTCGTTTTAGAACTTCTACAGACAATAACATTAATAAACTTCGGGTGTTCCAAAGCCATTTGAAAAATTTTATTTTGATTCATAAACAGAATTAGAACGACTCAATAATCACTTTTTTTTTATTACTTTTCATGGTAATAACTTAAATTAGTTCTAAAGACAGTATGTATAAACGCATAACAGAATCAATTCATTTTTGTATTCAACCCATGTATGACTCTTCCTCTTTATGTGACAAGTCAAGTATTACAGTTTTCGCGGAGTACAGCACCGCATTAATATTACATAGAGATTGTGGGTGACTTGGTGTGATGGTTGTAGCCGAGGCAGGGCCGAATATAATTAACCAAAAAAATTTTTTTTGTTTGCTTTTCATACAGATATTGTGGTCTACAAATAATTAAGAGAGAGAGAGAGAGAGAGAGAACACGTGCTTAATTCACATCATCATAAAAGTCATACATCCACGCATTTTGTCAGACTCATGTTGCAAAAATTCGCCAAAAAAAAAAAACAAAAAATAGAGAAATCAGACAGATACGTGAAGTCTAGGGGGGAGAAAATTCGCGAGCGTTGGTAAGCTTATTTTAACACAGACTCTCAATCGATCATTATTACATTATATTACAAAACGAGGGATGTACTTTTTTTCAAGACACGAGTTTTCTATGATGAAAATTACTTGGAGGTTAATCAACAAAATCATTGTCTTTTTGTATCTCATGAGTTAATTGACGTGTGATTGAGTAAATAATAAAAAGAGTATTAAAATAAAATCATCAATAAAAATATTTGTAGCTCCTTAATGAACACGAGAAATTTCTCTAAAACAAATCAAATCCAAACCGTATTCATCCATTACTTGTAACGCACACATCGCACTGGACCAACAACAGGGTTTTAAATCCATGTTTTTAAAAGAGTGAAAGAGAGTGTAAAATTTGTAAAAATTAGTCAGGATTACAATCTAGTTTGCCACATCACCCATACTTATATTAATATTTTTATTTCGTTGTGTTGGCAATATCTGACCTGATGTTTGTCTGACCTAGTCTCACGTCTAATGAGCCAACAAATTACGATTTTTTGGTTCAAAAACATCAGAAATACGAATCTATGGAGCATATGCAACTTCAAACCTGTACCAAAGAAAGTCAATTACATTTAGGAATTGAGAGTACATTAGTCAACATCAACAGGGAAAAGACCCATCACACTATTACAGAGATGATGCTACAAGGAAATGCTCAATGGTTACAAAGCCGTAGGCGAGCCAAGAAAATCTTAAGATACTCTAAGCAACAGAATGGTCCTATTGTAGATGAAGCAAGCCTTATTAAGACTGACATGCTTTGTAGCGTCACTATAGTACTTCGAGTGCCAAATAGTAAAAAATCCACAAGAAAATTCATCGTATTGTCGTATTTCTGGATATTTTGTTGTTGACAATAGACATTGTTTATGTCAACACATCTATAGTGCAAGAATCACTTATAGAACGCAACAAAAATCTAGATACCTTAATATATACAGGCTGGGAACTTTTTCCGGTTAGAAATGGTATATTCTTTCTTTCATATAGCTGTCGCGTCTGATCTGACTGCCTTCAAATGCCTAATTGTCTCTGATTTGTTGGCATGACACTATACTTTAACAACGGCCCACAGAACATAGTCCAACGGTGTCAAATCGCAGCTTCCTGGCGACCAATTGATATCACCATTTCGGCTAAATTAAGGGCCATCAAACGTTCAATGCAATAAATGGAATGTGGTATAAGAAGTGTGTCTAGTTGCATCATCCTGTTGAAACCAAACATCGTTTATATAATTACCATAAAGATCGGGTACAAAAAAATCCGTTATCACGATACGATAGGTGCTTTTATTAACCGCATGGTTGCGCTGTCTTTATTTTCAAAGCAATATAGTCATTCGTATTGAGTGCATTGACTTCTGTATGATCACGTGTGGGTTTTATGAGCCCCAAATACGGTAATTTTGCTTATGATGAAAATATGCTTCATTCGAAAAGCTGATTTATTGTTTTGGCAAAATCGACATTATCATGCAGTTCCGCACTGGCCCTAGAAATCTTAATTGTGCAGTTTATCGTTTATCTCCTCTCGGAGTCATATCAGGACTTTGTGCAAGAATATAAAGCTTGTGGAGACTTTGGTAGGTAAATTACATCTTCACATAAGCATTGACATGTTGACAGTAATAACCTTCACGAATTCTTAATTCTTCCGAATTAGAATGTTTAAATACTCTCCCGTTTTCATTACTTCCTCAATAAATTCCAAACTGCCCACATCTGGTGGCGACACACATGCCCACAATATTGTGCTACCGAGGCCATGTTGCATTATTTCACTCAACTTCTTTGGATTACGCCGCTTATTTTTCTTCATCCATACTCAAGCATGTTAAATGAGATTTGAAATAATGATGGGTTTTCTTTAGAATTCATAATTACTCGTACGTAGGTTCTTTAGTACAGAGGAAGAAAAAGAAATGCTCGATCTTCTTCTTGTCAGACCAATTTGGAATTTATTGATGAATTTGCTTATCCTTTAAGCGTGATAATATTGCATATCTACCATGATATGGAATATATGTACGATTCACAGCCAACTTCACGGTGTATAGGATTTTAATAGTCGCCGTGGTCTAGTAGGTAGTGTGTTGGCTTATTAGACGAAAGGCCAGGGTTCGTATCCCCGGTCAGACATCAAAAACGAAATATGAAAAAAATATTTCTTCGGCGGCTTCCTCTCAGCAGATTTCTGGCAAAAACTCTGAGAGTAAATAAAATTGCCATGTGAACTTTCTCAAAAATCTGTCGTTCGGAGTCGACTTTAAACTGTAGATCCCGCCACTCATGTATAAAATTAACACACACAACATAAGTGGCTAGACCGTAATCCTGACTGAAGGGTTGTAATGGCCAATTATGTATGTATGTTATGAGCGATATTATTGCATATCTACCATGATATAGAATATATGTACTATTCACAGCCAACTTCACGGTATATAGGATTTTAATACTCAGTATACGAATTAAGTTATGAGAGAAAAAACATGTCTAATGCTTAATTATTTAGAACTACAACAATTTTGGTAGACTAACGACCAGCATTAGAGAAGCAATAACATTTTTTTGATATTGTCTATCGTAAACACCCCCTTTTTCTGTAATAATGTCTACGTTTAGTCCATAAATATTTCCCCCATTTTTTTTTCTTTTTTTTGTTGCAATTTATTTCAAAATTCGAATTTAGAATTACAACTTACAGAGTAATGTCGTTGTAAACTTACATACATACATAAATACATATATTGTATCTATGTATGAGTATATGTTAGACAGTAAAGGCAACATTTTAATGGTTTATTTAAATTTAAATTTGATTCTTTATTATTTCTTATTTTGCATACATCAACAAATGGTATTTTGTTTATTGCCATTTATATAACAACAACAACAACAACAACAAGAAAAAAAAGGATAACCACACATACAAAATCTAGAATTTATTTTATAATTTTTGTTTTTTTTTGTTTTTGTTTTTCTATATTTTATTACCAAATTATTGTACAAGTAGTTGCGTTCTTAATGCTTTTTTTTTTGCTTTTAAAGTCCAATAAAATTATGTTGTTGCTTTATTTTTAAAGCTGACCTTTTCATATGTGAAACAATAAAATTTACAATTTTTATTTTATTTCGACTTTTTAATGAAAATAAAAATACAACAAAAAAAAAAAAAAAAAAAAAACAAAAAAATAATTTTAAAATTTTTTTTATTGAAACTTATTCAGTTTGTTTCTGGCCTTAAAGTATGTGAAAAATATTTTGCAAGTCTTCAATTTATTTTTGGTACTTTTCAACAGTGTGGCGCAAAAGTGAAATCATATCATAGGAAATTTATTTGAAGAAAAACTCAAATCGTGATATCGCCTGGTGTAGTGATTAAAGTGTTCGTTTACAATTTACTCATTACAACCCTTCAGCCAAGATTACGACCTAGATTCTTATATCAGCTATGTTGTGTGTGTTAATTTTATACATGAGTGATGGGACCTTCAGTTTAAAGTCAACTCCGAGTGACAGATTTTTGAGAAATCTTTCATGATAATTTTATTTCCTTTCAGAGTTTTTGCCAGGAAATGTCTGACCTGAGGTTTCAACCGTGACCTCACGTCTAATGGTCAACCTACTACGTGCTAGACTACGACGACGTCTACAAAGATAAGCATGCCGGCTAAATATAGCACATCATAATCGATGAATCGAATTTTCAGAAATTATGAGTCATTACTTTACCTCCACAAGCTGCATAATCTTCCAACTTAGGCAGGTAAGACAGACGTGTATGAAGGAAAAAAACTTTAAACGCATAAAAATAAAATATGCTCTAGAATTAAGGCATATTCATGCGGGTTTTGATTTTTTACCCGCTATTCGTTTCGCTTCAAATTGGCAATCGTTGTTAATGCCAGCTTCCAAGTCTAGGATGATACATGAAATCTTGAAGCATTCCACACTTCTTAGGCTTTTGCATCAAAGGAAATCACAAACACTTTATTATTCTTGGCCTTCCAATGGGTAAAATTATTGGTAACTGTGTGATTCAGAAGCTTAAACTAAGGCCCCCTTTTACAAGAGTCTCTCATTATCAAGACTGTCTAGCAGATATGTATAAGCAACTCACATTACAAGTTGATTGGATGAGGAGGAAGGAAACTAGGTAACAAATATTCTATGCGAACTCCCTGATTTCTAAGAAACTACTCTAAAGCAACTGAATAAAGGTAGTTTTGTCAGAATTGCTGGTTAGTCAGGCTATCACAATAGATCATATGACCTCGATTGATGAAATTATTAAAGGAAACCTTTTAATCTAATCGAATCGAATCTTTATGCCAATAGAATGTGATTGATGCCTTTAGCTCAATTTGGGGGCCATTTGGACCTCTTGGCACCAAATGAGCATGTTGCGTATACGATAAACTCTTTTGCAATTTCTTGTAGGTGATGGATGGTGGATGGATAATAGGCAAAATTACTGTATTTGGGGCTCAGAAAACGTGGTCTTACAGAAGCCAATGCAACCATTCCGAGTAACAGATTGGTGCAGCTAGTGAAGCGAAGGAAATGAGGACGACGCAACCATTTTTGTCAATGGAGTCATCTAGCGCAGTCATCGACTTTTTTGTACCCGCTCTTCATGGTATTGATGTGAACGATGCTTGATTTCAACAGGATGGTGCAACTTGCCACACATCTCATGTCACAATCGATTTATTGCCTCTAACGTTTGATGACCATTTCGTTAGCCGAAATGGTAATGTCAGTTAGCGGTCAAGTAACTGCGATTTGACACTGTTGGACTATTTTCTGTGGGTCGTCCCTACCCCATAATTAGTTGGTATATTTATGCTCTCTTAACACGCCAAAATAAAGGTGGATCAGTAGAGAGAACTATGACCACTCGTACGTGTTTTGTGTATAATGGTCAGAGATATCGCACTCAAAATTGGAACATCCAGTGATATAAACATCCGCAGATGGACAACCTTAGGAACCGACCCAGTTGTTTTTTGGGGTTCTTCTACATGTTGGGCGGTTCTTATGAAGGCATTAAATACCAGAACGTTAGAGAAAGTGTTAAGGAATCGTCGGGAATATCTATGCTAATGATTTAAAACCTGATGTTTATTTATCTTATTCCGGGTTTGAAGCACAATATCACAGGAATAGAGATGAAGTCGCCGTAGTCTAGTAGATAGTGTGTTGGTTTAGTAGACGTAGGATCACGGTTCAAACCCCAGATCAGATATCTCCAACAAAACTAAGCATGAAAAACATATTCCTTTGGCGAGAAAGTTGCAGCAGATTTCTGGCAAAATCTCTGAGAGAAAATAAAATTGTCATGAGAAGTTTATCAAAAATCTGTTGTTTAGAGTCAACTTTGAACTGTAGATACGACGACGCATGTATAAAATTTATAAAACGAATTATGTATGTAAAGGGATGGCAGGGGGAAATTTCTGTTCCTTCCTTTGATAATTAACTCGCCGCTTAAATTTATAATGAACATTCAGCATGGACACCAACTAACCCAGCACATAGATTGTCTGAAAATTCTATTTATTGAACTCTCATATTAGAACACACACAGTTTTTTAATTAAAAGCAACATTTTTATTTTTAAAATATTGGTTACAACGGTTCCTATTATAACTTCTCTTATAACTCTAAATGAACTATTGGAGTATTTTAAAAGACAGATTTTTTACAGTTATGATGTGATCTTATGATAGAAGATAGCCGCTTGGATCTTGATTATCCTGTTGTATACACTCAACAAATTTCAAATATTGTTCATGAAAACAGCAACAACAGTAACTCAACGTTAAGGGTGTAACTCCCTCCACACACGTGAATATCGATTTGGAGCTACAGAACATCCAATGTATTGTCTGTTCGCCAACAAATATGAGCAGCTTATCGAAGCGTATATTGTAGATTGTAAACAATTTGGCAACATGGGATTTAATCCTCCACATACGAAACTGAACCTTGTTACCATTTGGTATTTCTGATTCTTCCTCCGACATTACCCGATAAATACTAGAATAATTAAACTCATTAACACCACAACAGATAAAAATATATTTAAGAAATGCTTACCCAATTAAGAATTGAGTGAGATGTGAAAGGTGGTCCTCGTGGTGTCTGAAAGTTTTCAACAACAGGAAAATCAATTTCACTGGAAAAAAGAATTTTTTTTTTTTTTATTTTTATGTTACAACTTTTCTATTCATCTGTACTTACATATGTGGTGTTACGTAAATCAATTCTAAATATGATAAATTCAGTTAAAGATTTTGCTTTCATTTTTAATTATCTTTATTTTTTTTTTTTTTTTTTTTTTTTTTTTTCATAATAACTAAAAATTAACTCATTTTTTAAACCAAAACCACAACAAGTAAAAATATATTAAGAAATGCTTACCCAATAAGAATTGAGTGATGTGAAAGGTGGTCCTCGTGGTGTCTGAAAGTTTCAACAACAGGAAAATCAATTTCACTGGAAAAAATTTTTTTTTGTTTTATTTTTATGTTACAACTTTTCTATTCATCTGTACTTACATATGTGGTGTTACGTAAATCAATTCTAAAATGATAAATTCAGTTTAAAGATTTTGCTTTCATTTTAATATTCTTTTATTGACGTCTTATATATGTGTATTGATCGTATTACCAAGGATGATTCTTTCACTTGCAATTTAATACTGAACAGATACTTCACATGCAAATCCTTTTATTTGAAAAACTGATCACTTACTTTATCTATAATTGAGACACTAGGGTCTGAATATTTTAATATTTTATTGGAATTTCCATAATCGTTAGGTAAAATTAAATTTCTCTTTAGGCACTTAATTAATTTATGACATAGGAATTGATCATTACAGCTTATGTTGGCGAATGTAATTTTACCTGAGTGCGGAACCTACAGTTTTTAATCGAATCCAAACGATAGAATTTTTGTAAACTTTTCATGGCAATTTTTATTTACTTTTTACTTTTATTTTAGTTTTTTAGAAATCTGCTGGAGAGGAAGTCGCCGAAGAAATATATATCATTTTTCGTTTTGCTTGACATTGCCTGACCCGGAGTGTGAACCATAGCCTCATGACAACTAAGCCAACACACTACCTAGACTACTGCGACTTCAAGGGTTATAATAGAGAAATAATTATTCTGGTTTTTAATAAAAATTGTGTAGAAACTACATTGTTTTAGCCACCGAGAAGAGAATTAAATGGACATTCATTTTTTTTTAGAACTCCTCAAATTCTCTTTATAGAATATGCTGCTCAGTTGAAACCGTATTGCATTGCAAAAGCCTTATTTAGGATACTTTGCCAGTTTTAATCACCTCTGCAGTGAATGATAGAGTGCATCTTCTAGCAAAGTTAGCAACTATTAATTAAAATATTGTCTCTTAGAATGTATCACGAATTTTTTTTCTTTATTACTCCAAGAAAACTATTGAAGAATGCCCTTTCTATCATAATATATACCGCCAAAGCCGTATAAAAATTTTTTTGCCTGTAAGCTATAAATTAATTAAGTGCCTAAGGATATATTAAACGATTATAACTAGATGTGTGTGTATATGTATGTAAAAAGCATATTTTTACCTGAATGTCTGAAATTATTATGAAAATTCTTGAGTACCCTTAACATCTAGTTTATAGTGTGCTAGACCATTAGCGTTAGATTTGTGGATTCTATTTGACCAGAACAGATTTTGGTCTGTTACACTACACCGAGCAGTAGATCGAAGTTACTTAGTTCATAAATAAATAAAAATTAAAAATACTTGAATATCTTAAATTATTATAGAAATTCCCGTGCAGTTTAAAATATTAAGAATTTGATTCGATAAAAAGAATATTGCCCGGCATCACGAATGCTAGCCTTCAATTGCTCAATTGTCTTGGTTTGTCGCCAAAACAGCTTTTTTTAACGGCGTCCCACAGAAAACAATCCAACGGTGCCAAATCGCAGCTTGGCATCCAACGCTTTACGCACTAGATGTATTGTGGTATTAGATGTGTGGCAAACAGCATCCAAACCATCCTGTTGAAATCAAACATCGTTCACATCAATACCATTAAGAGCGGGTACAATAAAATCGGTTATCATAGTGAGATGGGTGTCGCCATTGACCGTAATGGTTGCGCCGTCATCTTTTCTCGCTCCATAAGCCGCACTAAACAGTCACTCGTAATGGGTGCATGGGCTTCTGTAAGATAACGTGTGGGTTTTCCGAACTACAAATTCGGCAATTTTGCTTATTAACGTACCCACCAAGATGAAAACGAGTTTCATCCGACAAGATGATTTTTTTTTTTGGAAAATCGACATTATGATGCAGTCTCTCGTTTGACCGTCTTGCAAAGCGAAAACGAAGCGGATGGTCATGTGGCTTCAAACCTTAAATTAATTGAACTTTGTAAGGCGTCATATCGAGATATCTTCGCAAAACTCGAAGTAATTGCTAATAATGCTCAATTCTTGAGAAAGGTGATGAGTTGATATTGATGAATTCTGACGCACACTTTTACCACAGCCAACAATACAGAACAAATAAAAGAAAACTAAATAGGAACTGATTCTCTATTCGAATCATAAATACTCTTCATAGTTCCAATGCCTGATTTAACCTTTTGCCTTTTATCGAGCAAATCTAGTATTCTCTAGCAACTAGTCTCGAAGAAATCAAAGCCAATAAACAATGAAATTATGACATGACTTTTGTGCCACACTGTATATATTAAGCTCGATTCAAAACGATATGAGACAATTAGTTTCGTGCTTTATGAGGCGTCTAAAAGAAAAAATGAAAATAAGAACCATAAAACAGTCGTATTTGTTGATTTGTTTATTAACGGCTTTATTTTAGGCAAATAAATCTTTGTGAATTCATTTTAGGGCTATTCGACTTAATCAGCTTTAAATGTAATTTTCTAAAATTTTTTTTCTTTTTCTTTCTTTTTTACTTTACTTTTGCTTTGTTTTATTCAAAACCAAACGCCAGACAATCAATTGTGGTATGAAAAATTGTTTTTTATTAGAAAATAAACTTTTTAATTGACTTTTAATAGAGATGGCCAAAATGTTTAGACAGATGTAAAGGCAAATGAAAGCATTCAATAGTTTTCTCTTTTATTCCATAAATCAGCAAATCGGCATTAGTCGAGGTGAAACATTATTTACTCATTAAAGAGATATCGATGCAATCAATGCAATATCTAACACTGAATATGCATCGTGCTGCATTTTAGAAGTCAGCATTAGAAGTGGTGAATTGCTCGTGTTTTGCAATTAGAAGTGTGCTATTACAGTAATGCCTCCAATGACGCCGTCAAATTTTTTTTCTTCTTACTTAGACTTACATTGCCATTCCATTTACATCGTTTGGAATTTGTCGTTTACTTGCGTTAACTACAGTAGTCGCGTAGTCTAGTAGTTAGTGTGTTGGCTCATTAGACATAAGGCCACAATGCAAATCATAGGTCAGGCATATACCACAAAACAAAATATGCGTAAATATTTCTACGGCGACTTTCTCTCCGCAGATTTCTGGCAAAAACTTTGTGAGTAAATAAAAAATTTTTATGAAAAGTTTCTAACAAAAATGTGTCATTCGTCGGTTCTGCCAATCATGTATAAAATTAACACACACAACATAAGTGATGTAAAGAGTTAGTATGAGTATTGTATTGACGGCATTGATCCTCACATTGACAGAAGAAATCCTTTCACTGTGAGCACTAATTAACTGACTGCTGCGAATAAAAATGGAAATTTGCCAAAATGCAACGCAGTAGAATCTATGCATGTTGCTCTCCATCCCTCTTTCTTAAGAACGATTGTATACAATGGGTCAACATGACCTCTGGGTACTGTACTTAGTACACGTTCTATAACCTAACCTAACCTATCGCACAATGATAACCGATTTTTTTGTACCCGTCCTTCATGGTATTGATGTGAACGGTGTTTGGCTTTAACAGGATCGTGCAACATGCGATTAATCTCCTGCCACAATACGTTTATTGCGTCAAACGTTTGATGGACATTTAGTTAGCCGATATGGTGGTGTCAATGGACCACTAAGAAGCTGTGATTTGACACCGTTGGACTATTCTCTGTGAGGCGTTGTTAAAGAAAAGTGTTATGTCAAATAACCAGAGACAATTGATCATTTGAAGGCCAATATATATACGTGATGCCATTGCCCAAATGTGACCACATGCACTCAAAAAAGTGCACGAAAATTTGTCCAATTGAATGAGGCAATGTGTGTCTAGCCGCACCAGGCATATGAATGAAATAATATTCCATTTCTAACCGGACCAAATTGTACTTGTTTTATTGTATTTTTAAAATCAAACTTTTAAATGGTCCACCCTATATAACGGAGTAAACCTTTTAAGAAGCCTTAATTGTTTTATGCCAGCAGAGAGTTAATACTTCAAATTAATTCGGAAGTTAGGGAATTGATTTGTGAGTAAGCGAAGTAAGCTGTAACTGCTTTACTTTGACTAGAAGAACTATAGCTTGAATACGTATGTAGTATGATAAAGCAGTTGCAGCTTACTTCGCCTAGAAGAACTATAGCTTGAATACGTATGTAGTATGATACATAGATTTGATTTGATTTTTTCATCAACAATCCCTTTTTGGATATGAGAGATAGAGTGAGAGATGCTAAAAATCGTATCATAATCATGTCTTGGCCACCATATTATTCATAACTGTACCCTTTGAGGCCTTTCTACTTTAAAACTACAGAATATTTTGAAAATCTTGAGATCTTTAGCAATGGAAGGACTCAAATATAAACATCAGATGTCTTCACCAAACAGTACTCCGGTAATCCGTAACTGTGTTTACTTTATTTATAATGCTAATGACTGTATATTGTATCTGCCTTAAGACGTAATTTTTTTTGCAGGAAACAATTACTATTTCAATGGATTGCCCAAAAGGAATAAAGAAAGAAAAGAAAAATTAGAATATCATGTAACACGGTAGTGCTGTCATTTTGTGTTTAAAATATTTCCTGTGTTAAGATTATTTATTATTTATCGATAACGATAAGAAAAAACAATTTACGTAAGAAGCAGAGATGCTAAAATAAAATCAATTTTTCATGTTAATGTTTCGAAAATACTTTCGAAGGATAACACACAACACACTTGTCTGCTTTGTTTTTGTTTTTGTTTTTTTTTTTGTTTTGACGGAGACAATATCAAATGCCAAAAGTGTAACACTTTTGTTATTAAATAAAATTCGCTGCATGCCAACAAAAGTCAAACACTTACGAAAATATACTCACAAGTGTATCATCATCTTCCTCATGCAGCAAGAACGTACCATATTGGTCGGAGGCAAGTTCATTGAGTTTACAACAAAAATTCTTTAAATAGCATTTTTCTGTTGTTGTTGTTGTTGATTTTCAGGAATTTTAAGTGGAAATGTATGTGTGTCTGTGTGTGTGTGGAAAACAAAAAACCGAAAACACCAATTCCCACTTTACCACATGCATTCATCATCAGTAAATTCTAAGGAAACAATTTGGAATTGCCGCCTTTTGCTTTAGTTTACTTCTTAACAGTATTAGAAATATGTATGTATGTATGTATGTATACGAGTATATATAAAGAAATTAATATACATGCTTATATTTTTATTCTCTTCAAAGACAAGCACTGATGTCACTCAATTAGCGTAAGTGTGGCCAAGGATCGCCAAAAATTTTTTAACATTTTTCAAAAGCTTTTTCCTTTTTTTTTTTTTTTTGGCATTTATAACCGCCCTAAAGCATCAACAGGTATACTTTTCAAACGAATGTAATTTTATACCTTTAAGATTTATTTTCTCTTTCAATTTTTTAAGTCATACGTGGGCTGGTTTTTGTATTTCATTGGAATCATACTCGTATACGGTTTACGAAATATGCGTTATAAGACTAGACTATCTACCAAATATTATATTATGAGTATTAATTGCCGCATAAGAATTGCGTTATCGATTAATTGACAACTAGCTGAAGCATCTTTAATGGTTGAGACGGACGTAGAGATTTCATATGAGATTTACAAAAATTCTTAGCTTAAAATGCTAAAATCGGGGGCACACAAGAGCAATATTAGAGACAATAATGGCTTTGGGATAATTCCTGGTCTAACATAGCTCCTTCAATATATCTTTCTTTTTTTTCATAGTTAGTAAATATTCTTCAGATCATGGTCCGTACTCATCCTGTTATTATTATCAGAATTAGGACCTCAACTATTGCGACTACAACATCCATTGTATAGCCCTCTATTTCTTTATTATAATGTCTCTCACTAACTTGCTGTCCTGGAAAATCTCAACATAATGCCCAGTTTAGTTCGTCTTGTACTTGATAAATGTTCAGTCGTATACTTCTGCAATTTTATTTACATCCAACTGGTATCAAGAATATGTTCTACTCTTACAGTCTGCACTGTTGACTTGATATGATTCCTATCATGTATTAACATTCAAAAGTGGTAAGAGTAAAATACTTACAGACTGCATACTTGACCTGATATGGTTCTTATCATGTATTATTGTTCCTTAAGTCTACAATGTCCGGCCTCTAGGTCATTTAGTATTCTCGTACTATCCTTAAATAGTTTGATGTAGTGCTCAAGTTTTTTCCAATTATAGTTGCTTAACAACAGGTTAAACGGTCTTACTGATCTGGAATTGTTATCTTTCTCTCCTTTAGTTCTTCTTGTAGAAAGGTCATTTGAATGTGTAACCAGTGATTATGCATATTTTCCAACTGGCGCTGAAAGAATTTAAATGAGTGCGTCCATCTGGCCTATATACTATCTACGATATTTGTGGCCAGCTCCTTTGAACTCCGTTTCGAGATGGACTAAGCAACTTTCTAAATGATAGGATAATTAACACTGTAGCAATGTGGTGTGAGTTTCAAGAATCTAACGCTATTAACACGAAATAGGCTCTGGTGGAATAAAAATAATCTTGTTTCTAATCGTATTGTGCACCCGTGAGGAGTTGGTGACATGTAGAACACAGTAAAAGCTAAATAGCGAACTTGTTCTTTTTTTTTGTAGTGTACAGTTTATTGTTTTCACACTCGCTTTAAGTATTTTGAACCACCATACAAAAATCTTTTCTTGATATTTTAGCGAGATCACACACCATTTGATTACACAAACCTGCTTAATACCTAATCTTGTCAACATGTTGCTGACATGCAGATACATGTAGCCAAGCTATATGTAAACCAACATGAATATAATTCTCATGATAAAATTAACAAAAGCTTTTAGCTGTAATACTAAAAGAAATTTCAGAATGATTTGCAACAACAACTAAATCATGTACCTCGTAATCTTGAAGGCTTTCGGAAACCGATTACACGCATATTGGTGAGTGCCAAATTTGTTGGTATTTATTTTAATTATCAGTAATAATGAGACCGATCATATTTGATCGTACATAATTAATGAAGTTTTGATTACATGTTTGCTCGAACATAATTTAACAGGTAATGAAGTTTTTACAACTTATTTGATCAAACAAATTTGATCAGGTAATGAAATTTCTACAACATATTTGATCGTTCAGTAAATTAAGTTTTTATTACATGTTTGATCGAATATAGTTAATCAGTTAATGAGATTTTTAATATATATCTGATCGAACATAATTGATCATTTAAAGGAGTTTTTGTTCCATGTTTGATCGAACATAGTTGGTTAGTTAATGAGATTTTTATTATATGTTTGATCGAACATACCTAAAAATGGGAAGTCTATAATAAAACTTCTGTATATAGACAGACTTCTGTATGTAGACAGGGCTTAATTAATGGAGGGACCGAACCCATACGACGTACTGGTTGTTAGCGAATCAATGGCTCTCGCAATCTTTTCTTAAGAACCCATTTCAGCACCATTTCTTTTTGATACCGTGTAAGGAAAGTGTTTAATCGTCATGTCCCTTTGGATATATCATATTGCGGTTACATGTGTACATTACATTTCTTCAAGTCTACTTCTGTAACATAGATTACATCCGCTGTAGTACCTTTCCTACACTATTGGGATCTCAAGCTTACGAAAGCTGAAAAATGTTATTAAAAGTGTTCTATTTTCACCACATACTCTGTATTGTGGGAGATTCTCGTATGGTTGCTTATCAGTTTACTCAAGCCGACTCCATTCAGTATGAATACACTCATGGTTTTCCAATTATCGAAAGTATATTCGTAATTCTTTCCACAATGTAATTGTTCCATAATAGTCTGTGTGATGTATGATGTATAATGTACTAAAATATATGCTTCCGATCACTCTTTGAAGTCTAAGTACCTATATAGTACGTAGCGCACCATGCCTTCTCACATTCTACGAACAGTTCGTAATATCGTCTAGATCCTGTATGCGGTTGTGCTTTATTGTTATTTGACAATCAGTGGCGATATTCAGAAGATATGCTGAAGAGCAGACTCGACCTATATCCACGCTTTGAACCATCTGTGTGAAGAGTATTGTTGCTAATGCACTTGTAGCTGCTGTCTTTATCGCACTGTAAACTGGACGTTCTGTAACATTCTAATTTAGCAATTCCTCTGCATCGATGTACATCACACTACTGAAATGTTGGTTGGTATGAGTCTAATAACGGGTCTGTACCACCTATGGATATCTAGATATAAGGGTGTTTGTTCCTTAGTTTACAGATGCCGTCTTCTTCACAATTTTCTAACCAGAACACCCAAACACCCAAGTCCTTTGATAATCACTAAAATATGACTCTTTCCTGCTAAAAATAGGACAAAATAGCTGTTTAAGTTGATTATTGCTTCTACTGTATGTTGCGTATTTTTAGGTGTCATTTAGAATCCTATGTATTTTTGGATTCGAATAAATATTGAAGCAACAAAAATATTTCCATGAATTGTTGTACATTTTTATTGTACATTGGGATTGTTGTTATTGCTGCTTCTGTTTCAAAAGATAAACTAACAAAAAAAAAAAAAATAACAAAGAATACATGAATGACGTCGCCGATAAAAACGAAAACGACAATGACAACAGTGGCAGCAACGAGAACAAAACACAGCAACATTTATTTGATGGTTACTGTTGAAATCATCTTTATGGGTAAAAAGTTTCCTCTTCTTCTTCTGCATTTACATCTAGATTGTCATTGTCGAAAGCAAAAAGACCAAATGAAGAGAGTAAACAAAAACATAATAATCCCAATGTAAAAGGACAATGATTGTCAAGGCAAAATAGATAACAGAGAATTATACGAATTTAAGTTGGTGAGCAACAGAAAGAATGAGAAAAAAATAAAAGAGGAAAAATATTCTGGGATAACAGAAATTAAGAAAAAAAAAGAGAGACATATACACTCATACACACTTTCACACACACACACACATTCGTACGAGAATCCTAGAAATGCATGAACTTAAGTTGAAAACGAACAAAATTATATGTAAGTCCGCTTCTGAACATCTTTTTTTGTTTTTTTTTTTGTTTTTGTTTCTTTTTTTATTTACGTGTAGGAGTGTTAAGAGAAAAATAATGTTTTTCAATAATTTTTAGATGTTTGTTGGTATTCTATTCTAGAAAATTACTTAAATAAGGTCAAATTTATTTTTGAGATTGTAATTCAATTGTAGGAAAATGGTATTTAAAGGGCAATTTATTAAATAGTTATGTGATTACAATAATGGTTGGATGACCTTTTAAAAGCAAATGGATTGAATGTTTATTTCCTTTTGTAATTGTTGAGAAGCATAAACGTAATCTTTACTCAAAGGGGTGTAAATATAATAAGAAGAGTACACGAGTCTGTGTATTGTTGTCAATATTGCATTGATTATAAAGGCTTAATGAAAATTAAGCAGTGATAACATTGAAAAACCTCCAAAGACATTGTAAAAACTATTCATTTAGTAATATATTAACGTGTCACATTTTCGAATCAAAATGGACAAAATTAATGTCTGTCGTGTAGGGTGAGGTAGTGGGCATTAAATGAAAAGTTTCTTAAAAAATAAACAGTAAATCCCCTCCACCATGTATAAAAATTAAAAACAAAACACAACATAAATGGTGTTAGAAGCTAGGTTGTAATCCTGACTGAAGGGTATGCCTGTATTCATTTCACATTTGTCGAAGTCTTTTGAAGTGTTTTTGCATTTTTCATTAAGGAGCAGATGCGCCATCATTCAAATCATTTTCGAAAGCTTAAGAAGAGTCAATAACAAAGTGCAGAAAATAAAGTTTCCTAAACGCCCATCGTTGTTGTGTTGGAGTAAGTAGTACATTGGCTCATTAGACAAGAGTCCATAGTTTAATCTCGTTTAGATTTCTAATGAAAAATTCGAAGATTTAATACAAGTTTTTTAAATCTACTGTCCATAGCCGTTAGTAGCTTTCGATAATAATCGATAAAATTAACACACACAATTTTGGATGGCTAGATTGTAATCATCAGCAAAGTGTTGCAATTAAGTAAGTAAAGATCAGAGAATATAACTTTTTTAATACACATCTAGGGTAAGGGAAAGAATTGGGCAGATGAGTAAGTTCTTAAAGGCGTCTACATATACTATTTTAGCCAAAGAAGAAGATGTAGAAAGGAGGTAGGTCAGAGTGGTAGCCTCTGATATCAAAAAGCTCAATTGAGCCACGCATAGCGCGTCCGTTGTCACGCTACAGTTGAGCGCAGTCCCTGCATTGACCAAGTTCCACCAAAACCAGGGAAGAAGAAGAAGTCGATAGAGAATGAAGGAGAGGAGAAAGAAAAGTTATAAGAAATAAAAGGCCGAAGATTTATAAACATGACCAGCGAGAGTATTTTACAATAAATTTCAGGAGAGTGTTTACTTTTGTATGTAGTGTAGTTGGTTGTCTTATTAAAGTTAAGGCCACAGTTCAAATTCCAGATGAGATATCTCCAACAAAATGAAATATGAAAAGGAATACTTTTTCGGCAATTTCCGTCAGCTGATTTTTGGAAAAGAAAAAAAGAAAAACTCGAAGAATAACTAAAATTGCCATTGAAAAGTGTCTCAAAAAATCTCAAATGACTGCCCGCAGTAAGTCAGTTCTATCATTGTGAATTGTTGAACAAAGATTCTTTGCCACATGGCGACCAGATCTATCTTGTGAATAATTTAACAAAAATAATAAGAAAAGAAAACCAGTAACTTCAGTTTTATGAAGATGTAGGCTCCATGGTGATAGCTTACTTAAGTTCTATATGGCCCTGTTGTAGTTAAGGATGTTACCTATTCCTTCATGTAACTACAACTACTGATTGGCATCCCTCAGCCATCCTAGGACCGTATTTGTTTTGCTTCGTTCTGTCAATGTCTAGCTTTAGTATAAAACAATTATAATTTTTGCAATCCTTCTTTGGTAGGGTATCTTATGGCCGGCTAATACCATATGAAAATCTAATTTCTTATTTTAAATAACTTCTTGAGTCTCTAAATGATTTATAAAGTGAATTAAAAATTTTTATGAAGCTTTCTTTTGCATACGAACATATTCTCCATATTTTTCTTATTTTTTAATGTTTTTTTTTATGAAAGAGAATTCCAGGAGACTATGCCATATTGTTCTACTGTGTTGACTACAATAACAAATAACGAAAATCGGAAAAAGAGAAGTTTTTTTTTTAGAAGGCAAACAAATAATTTTAAAGATTTCAAGAAGAAATAAGAAATGCCATAAGAAACAGAAATTTATGGAATTAATATACCATGATGAAATAAGGTGGAGGAGATGGTCTAGATACTCTGCCCATACACCGATGACCAAGTGACCCAAATGTTAAATAATTGTTGAAAATATGACACATACGAGTACATATGTATGCATGTATGTGTATATATTTGTATAATGCTTTAAATTACCAATTGTGTAGAAGAGTTTCTTTGTTAATCAAAAATAAATCCTTTTTAAAATATTTACAACAGAATTCAACTGAAATTTAATTCAGTTTTTAGAACACAAAAAACAATTCGTTTAATTTAAATTTCTTTTTTAATAATTTTAATTTAAAATATAATTCAATAGATTTTAGTTTTAATATTCAATAATATTTGCATTTAAAATTCTGCATAATCAATGTGATATTCGTTATGGAAAATATTATTTAAGATTTAAAGAGAATTTTTAAATTTAGAAAATTAACACTGTCTCTACAGGATACCCTAAGGTTAGGTTAGGTTTAGGTCGGAGTGGTAGACTCTGAATATCAAAAAGCAGCCCTTGTGACACCACAGGTAGACGCAGTCCTTGCACTGACCAAGTTCTACCAACGCCAGGGAAGAGGAAGAAGTCTTCGGCCAGCACAAGGGCTGCACAATAAAAGCACGAATTAATCTAAATCGGAAAACTAGCCAAAAAGTTTAATAAACGAAGCCATATCCTTGATGTCAATAGAGCATAGTTCCATTAAACTGACAAGAAATGGAGAGCCGAAGAGGCTATATCTACTCCTAGCAAGAGATGGGCACTGACAAAGAAAGTGAATAATATTCTCATCCTCCTCAGCTAATCTACACCCACGGTAGAAATCGTTGTATGCAATTCGAATCCTTTCTGGGTGTCTACCGATGACCTGTAAGCATGGCCCACTGTGATTGAGATAATACCACGACCAAGTCCAAGTAATTGTTTGGTACGCCCTTCTATCCATCAGGGGTCATAGTGAGCCTAGCGGTCAGCAGGACTCCTCATTGATCCAGAATATGTTGGCGTCTCGAAAGAATCTCCACGCAATGTAACCGAGGCAAGTGGCATACTCACGTCGATTGAAGAGGATACCGGGAGGAGCTTGTCAGCCTTACAGTTTCCCGGAATGTTACTGTGTCCGTGGACCCAGACCAGTGAAACACTGAAGCACCAAGAAAGAAGGTGGAGACAGCGGCGACATTCCCTAACGATTCTAGAGTTATTCACAACACTAGACAGAGACCTTAGGGTCTCGGTCTTCTCCGACAGTCACGCCGCCATAAGGTCTCTGTCTAGTGTTGTGAATAACTCTAGGATACTCTCGTAA
>QOCX01001192.1:8575-36818 GCA_005959815.1 Sarcophaga bullata | reverse complement strand
AATAAAGAAGGAGAATATGACTACTGTAGAGAAACTAGCGGGGAAAAAGCTAAAGACGTCACAAAGAAGCTTGAGAATCTGTTCTAGAATTTCACGTTAAACCTGCGCCTGCAATCGCTACGAACATATCAAGTTACTAAATTTTCATTAAAACGGTTAATGACAAAACGGAAACTAGGAATGATTGTGTAACGCTGAAGACCAACTGGTTTTGCTTTACAACTACCAACGGAAGCAACGATTATTTCTCAAATTATAGGCTCAATGGAATAATTAATATTATTAGAAGATATTGCCAATCGCAGTAGAACGTAAAAACACTAAGAAAATAATATTGACATTTCTCTCTGTGTGTACCTATTAAACCCATTAAACACAAAAAAAATCATGACAATACGTAATGCTATAAACACAATAGACGCAACACAGCAATCTCTTCAAAATAGAATACATTTGAGTATATGATTATTTTCGAATTTTTATTTTATATTTTTATCCGTTGCAATGAAAGAATTAGTGCTAACAGTGAGAGGATTTGTGCTGGGAATGACAAGATCAGTACTGTCATACTAGAAAGGTTTAGAAATGTTTGATGTATAAAGCGAAAAAATACATTTTAGTGGCATTATTGGTAGAGAATAAATAGAGTTTTTTTTATTTCATTTATTTATCCTTTGCCGCATGCAGCTTACCTGAGCCTGCATTTGCAAAATTATTATGATAACTGGTAAGAATGTGGTAAAATTAGAATTTCCCTCCATAAGTTGCAATTGTAAAAATAAAGAAGATAAATTGTTTTAATCGTTCTACCTTCACCATTATTTTTTCCGCATGCAATGGTTCTTCCACAATCACTTCTAAGTTCCTATAGCGGCAATTTTGGTTGTCAACGTAACAACCGAATGCAAAATGACCTTCATATTATAGGAAATTTTGTGCAAAAACTAGCATTAAAAGCCTATTGGTCTGTAGACTTTATTTGTTGCGCGTGTTGGGCTTTATATGGATGGGGCACAAATCCAAACACAGAATCAAATAGCAAATAGATCAAATAGCTGTAGACGACGAAAAATGGAAAAATTCGTATTATTAATTACACTCTCCCCATTTTGGACATGGCGTATATTGCCACACCATCAGTAAACTTTCCAATATATTCAAACTTCTTCATAATATTAACGTACCTTGCATAGTAGGTTAATTATGGCGACCATAATAACTTCGTAATGCAATCGTAAAATCGCCGCAGATAATCATACATTATCTAATGTAGTAGATGTATAATGTAGTAGGTAATGCCAGTTCCTCTGAGCAGATTTCTGGCAAAAGCTCTAAGAGTAAATAATAATTCACAATTTTTGTAAAGCTTTTACATATTTGTAAGCGTTCTTCGTGTTCGTAAATGGTAAACCTTTCACTAAATAAATGATATTTTAAATGAAAAATATTTAACAGTTAAAATCCTAGCCAAACCGGAGGTTCTAAAACTCCTAATATAGAATGCGATATTAATGAAGATTCTATTATATTATTTAAATAAATAGTAATTAAAGAAATCGTGTTTTGACTTATTACAAAAAAGTTTTACTATACAAAATTAAGACTTTATCATCATATTGAAACCATAAATAAGAACAAAATACTTTAGATTTATTTCTTAGCATAAAAGATATTTTTTTAGTTTAAATGCGATTTAGATTAATATTATTTTAAAACATGGGCGCACAAATTCTGGCACTATTTTTAAAGAAAATTATGTAGGTAAACAAAATGGAGATACTGTGTAATTAATCAACATATATATTGACTAATTTGCAGTTTTATTTTATTTTATATTCTTGTTGGCTTTCTTTTTTTTTAATAAATTATTAGTTCGATATGTCCCTTATACATTGCAATTCTTTAAGATTACGAAAATCCATCTACAAAGAAAAATGTATTTTTTTAAAATCCTTTCGCATTTAAAGGGTTAACATTTCATGTTAAAGACTTTAGCAAATAGAGTCTTTCGAACTTTGACAATTAATAACTATCATCACTGAAGCTGTACTTGTCAAATTAATTGTAATTTTAATAGCCTGTTCAATCAAACCAAAATGGGCAGCTATACACAACGACGTGTACCCATGTAAGGTCCCCAAGGAGAGAAAAATTAATGATATGCAAACTTTTTAACTATAAAATTATTTCCTGTATTCAAGCACTATGGGTGACGTCACATTTATATGAGACCTGGTGATGACCTCCAGTGAGCGACTGCTATGAAATAACAGTTACACGTGCTTCTTTAATATCTGGGCGATCATAAAAGTATTATTTTGGTCAATGGTCATTACAGTATCAGGGCTATAAAAATCATTTATGTTTTTAGCTGCATTGCTTGCGATATTAAATTAAAGACAACGAAAATTAAAAACAAGTGTTTCAAAAATCTATCAAATTTAAGTCTTAAGATTTATAATAGAATTACTTTAAGATCATTCACTCTGTTTGTGTTTCAAAACAAAACCTATCACATCTTTTTCATAATTACTTCTCAAACACATACAAAGTACGAGAGAGAGTAGAAGCCCGTTGTGGATCGAAAACCATTTTATTTTTCAATATAGGATTCTCTGAGCTCTGTAAGCTTTGTCCCAACTTTTTTCAGATTTTATCTCTTTCAAAAGATGAGATCGTGTTCACCAATTCACCGTTGCACTCGAACCTTTTCCTAACGAACTCTTTTTAAGGCTTGGAAACGTAAATAGTACTGGAAGCTAAATCCAGGAGGAAGATATGGAAGGGAGAGCAATTTATTTAATTTAATTAATTTAATTTAACTAATTTATGGGATTTTCTTATTTTACTTTTTCCGCCTTAGGAGGCGGGGAATCGAAAGTTTTTATTGATCACCAATTATATAAAAACATATATGCAAAAACAACTTTTATTTTTTTAAAGTTACAAAATCAATGCAGAGAAAGGATAAACGTTCAAGTTCAAATGAGATTTTTTAGTGCAACGATATCAGCATCTACTAGAAACCAAAAACAACGACTTAAAACAAACTTCAAACTTCAAACAAACAAGCGTTTAAACATATACGCTACTTAAGAGATGCATTTAAGCTCCTTTAGACTTAGATGATAGATTTTAGTAGTTACAAATACATGTACAACCACATACTGAGGAAATGTTTATGAGAATATTGGTGCCAAAATTTTTTAAGGTAGCGGAATTAACAGGGTGCACTCTAAAATGAAAGATAGATAGAACAACAATAAAGTATTTGAAAATATTAAAAATTTAGAACAAAAATGTCCGATATTTATATTTTGTGCAGTGCTATTATTTTGCTGAGAAACCAAATACCAGGGAAGTGGGGTAAACATTCAATATTTTTGGTCCCCTAAAAAACTTAAGAACCTATTCATGAAGTAAAGAGAAATTGAACCTAAAAAATTAATGCTAATGTGACTATCGGAAAGGAGTTCTGTTATTTGATTAAAGTGCAGTTGTTTCCAGCATCTGCGTATTAAATTTTGAATATATTTACATTGTGTCGAAACGGTAAGAGAACGATAGACAGCAGCGGTTGCAATCAGGTGGAAGCCCATTTCTCAGACTGTTTCATTATTTCCATATAACGTTTTACATTGTCGTAAAAAAGTGAATTTCTCAGCATTCAGTTGGAAGATCGATACCCGACCTGAGTGAAACAAATTTGGGTTTCTAAAGCCCTACAATAACACCGGTATAGTAAGTTAATGTAATAGGATCCATTAGGATATCCGTTACGGAATTTATAACTAAAAGGAAAGTTACTTTCGGCATTGGTAGGGAAAGTAATTGGAGGTACACACAAGTTAGAGTTATCACGTTCTTAATATGGAATGCCTTTGGAGGGGTATTGTTTCAAGAGATGTAGCGATGATATTTTTAGGTCTATGGCTATATGGATAATCTGGTCATCTCTGGTTTCAAGCATGCTCTGAAGCATAAAACTTATAAAGAGAATTGATGTTTTTTACCAGGTGTTGTAAGACATCTTATCTTACACTTATAACATTAAGTTTAAAATATTCAAAATTTTTGATGGATCTTGAGATAGAATTTGATCTCTGCACGTTTGAACGACTACCAGAAGTCGTTTAATATTTACGATTTGTGAAAATATTATCATTTCGCTTTGCGCAAACATTAGTCAACCGGTGGTTGGTCCATATACAAAAATATGACTCAGCTGTCCGATTTTATCAATCTCTTTACAAGAGAATGCACTTTTAGAATATCACCATGTCTTTTATAGTTTTTAATTAAATTTTGTAATTAAGAATTGCCAAATTTGAAAAAATAAGAAAAAAAATCATATTTTCCAATTACCCCATCAAAACTCATAACATATAAGTTTGAACAAAATATTTATGGATACCGTTTTAAAGGCTAAAACCTTTCCTTTCTAAGAAGCTTTTGTTTTTTAAAATAGGTTGAAACATATTTTAGTAATTAATATTTTTGTATTTAAAGATCAGAAAAAATGTTTTTGTCAAAACAAGTTTGGAGGGTTCGAGAAACCGTGGAACCAACCTTGCTTTATGCAATGCCACTGTCGACTGACTGACAGACAGACTACGAAGGTAGTAAGCGTACTATCATCATCGCTAGCGCACTCTGTTACAGAAGGCTGAGAGGGTGTCAGAAGGGCTTAATGCAGTTTAACCTTGGCCTACCCTAGACTATGGACATGCTGGGAAGCTGGGTGACGTAATTTTCGCTGAAAATCTCTTGTTTTACTCGGATAGTCATGTTGCGATTCAGACCGTAACGAACGTATTTTCGACGTCCGTCCATGTCCATGACTTCAAAGAATTTCTCAAGGTAATTGTTGAACTGGCAAGGGCCGGTAGGGGCCAGTACGGAGCACACAATCTCCGTTCATGTTACAGAAATGAAAATTTTTATTGCATCAGTTAAACTGAATATTATCTGCTCGTTTTAAAGAGAGACTCAAACTCGTCGGCACAAGGAAAGTTCATGCAATATTTCTAGGCTCATATAGATAAGAAGAAGACTTACTCACTTTTGTCCTTAAATCGCACAATAGCGTTTATCTTGGGCCACTGAAAGGCATGTTGAAAGGCTTCCGCGAAATTATTTCCTGTTTTGATTGACCACCTGTCTGTAGTGAACAAATTGGAATGGTAGTAGTTGAATGGAATTCTTCAGACGCTGGAGAAACTCCTCAATGTTATGACTATTTTTGTTACACATTTTGTAGATTGTTTAATTTTTATAAACAAATACATATTTCCTGCAGACGCCGAACTGCAGTTTTGAAATAGATTTTATTTTTAATTTAAATTAGTCTTTATTTATTATTTAATGGACCGGTTTAAACAAAAAATAAAAAAATTAACGAACAAACTTTCCCTATATGACACTGAAAGCAATTTTTATTAGATGTTAATAATTTAATACGGGTTTACTTTCAATTTTGAAACTTTGAAACAAACTTCAGTTGTAGGTGTATGAAATCAATTGGTGTCGAATATTTTTTAATGGCCCCTACTATTAAGGCTTAAAATTTATTTACATTTTAAAGAATTTACTTATAAGTTCACGAGAAGTCATATTCTTACAATTCTTAATACCTTTTTTATTTGAAATGCGAAAACTGGCTAATATAATATATAACATAATATTTAATTGCATTTGCAATGAGCAAACAAATTGATTGATAAATACATATACAAAGGAGCATCAAAGAGTTAAAATTAAAAACTGAAACAATAATAACAAAACCATGAGAATTCAATTATTTTCTGTGAAAAATAAAATTTTAAATGTTTTTAAAAGTCGCTAAAATGGTTATGTCTAATGTCTATCTTTATCTTTATAATATGTGCAGAGGTATTAATAACAGAAAATAGGAAACAAAACAAGTTTTTAAAGAAATTTTATTTCCACAAATTTTTAGCCACATATCTCATTAGATCAGTTATTAACAAAGAGTGCCACATCAGTTGCGACGAGGCGGTCAATTTATGATAATATAGGAATCTTGTAGGATTGGGATCTCTATATAATTGAAATTCTAAAGTTTTGATTAGGTTTTTGTTTGTTTAGAATTAATATATTAGAAAATTATTGGCAGTATAAATTGAAAATTGATTGGATTGCAATAATTTCTTATATGTTGATTTAAATTATTAATGTACACTTCGTTCGAAAGAGTAATTCTTAAAAATCATGGTTTGGTTATGCACATCATAATTTTACTCACGATGGAAAATTCGTTAAACTGCAGAAAATATAGAATTAGCGGGCTGTTAAATGAAAACATTAAAAAAAAGAGCGTCCGAGACAGCCGAAAAAGTTTGAGGAACATAAATTACTTGATCAAAACTCGTGTGAGATGTAAGAAGTTGTAGCATTCATTCAAAACCATGGAAATATGTTGCCACATGAATTAAAACCGAGACACGTTGAAAGATAATTTGGTCTGAACTGTTGTTTTTAATTGCTTTAAAAAGAAATCATCTTAGTATCAAATAATCACGGGCTACTATAAATGGATTCAAAACACAAAATATGTATTTGAAGCATAGGCAACTAGCAAAATCTAGGTAATACTCCGTATTTTGTGGCATCGGTAGGATGTGGCATCGGTATGAGTGCCTAGAGTAATGTTAACCAGAAGTAGGATATTGCTGCCATGCAAAAAATAAAGATTTATCTGGGATCGTCGCATTTGTTAGACTAACTTTAAGATTGTGCTACGACCATTCGATCCATTGTACTTTGTTCGAACTTTTTAGTGTATCCCTATAATGAGTCTTCCAAGCCTACTGTTTTAATAATCTACAGGATGTTGCTCGTTTTCAGAAGGATAACATCATACGCATCCAGGTGTTTTATGCTTTTAAAATCACTTAAAATCCATATTTTCAACAATGTTCTACAAAAAGGCATCTCTTCTCCATAGAAGAGAGGTTCCATAACCTCAAGGAACCTTTAGTGTCATGAATAACTGTTAACGGGTTAAACCCGACATTATGCTGGAAAATTTTTGTGTATATAAGGAATGGCAGCGAATAGTTCAATAAAAAATAAAATGAAAAACTTACTTCTTTAAGACTGCTTTGTAATGAGTTTTGGCTGGTTTCACTACTTGAATCTTTAATCATAGAACGTTTTTCAATTTTTATCGTTTTTTGCCGTTTGATATTCATTGCACCGCGTAAAGAGGAACTATGCATACCTACGCTTGTTGTTATCAAATTACTAGCTTTCGGCAATGTTTTATGCAAATCGTTACTACTGGAAGTTATTGTAGATGGAGCTGATAAAACCGTGTGCAAGTGCTGTTGGTGCTTTCGTCGTCTTGTACAAGTTATTAAAATGCAAAACAACAACAATATGAACAATAAAGTACCGATTCCCAAAAGTACAATTAATAAAATTTTCAAATTAACCTGGCATTTAGAGCCAGTATACCAGGCGAAACATTCACAAACTCTTCGCTCTGGACCAAGTCGCGTTAGTGAATTTGTTGAGGTGGAAGCTGAACATTTCCCATGATAATAACATACATCACAGCCAATTTTTTCAGAAGAACATATTCTCCCTGGGAAGATTGGATTCTCAGATAGATCAGCAAAGCCTTCACGGCAACTGCAGGTATACGTGCCAGGCAAATTGAAGCAGTAAGCATTTCCGGAACAATCATGCAGTTCTAGGCTTAAGCATTCGTTGAAATCTGTTTAAAATAGTGAAAAATTTTCATATATACATAAATATTTTCGAGGCAAATACAGCAGTTTCTCGCTACCATTTACAGCCAATGCATTTACACCATCTTTATTCGTATACAAATCAGTTCCACCAATGCTGTAATTATTTAGTCTGAGATCTTTTTTTAAGACTTCTTCTAGTCTTTTGGCATTTGTGTTGTCCGATAACTACAAAAATATTAGATTTCATATTATAAATCATTATTATATATACATTTTGCCTTTACCTGTAAAATAATGTTGAATATAACACCATTGTGATTTTTGTTATCGTCCGAAAATGTTGTTACGTGCACCCCATGAAAGACATCGCGAATATCTGACTGCATTATCATTCGATCAAGAGCGGTATTTATCTGCTGTGTAAGGTGTTTATAATGTTCAGTTTTATAATTAGTTAGTTCCGACATGTAGTGCAGAGGATAGCTTCCTATACGTTCGGCATGCATAAGCAGGTCATAAGTATATGTTGCTAAAGAATTACAAATTGATACAAGCTATTAAAAATTTTACATTATTCTGAATTGTAGAGAACGGCCAGCAAAATTCTTTTTGTTTTTAACTTTGATCGTGGTCTTTTTAGTTTTACCTCAAAAATTAACAAAAATATGCATAATTATAAAGCTTTTGTATCCATTCTTTCCGTTAATTTTAATCTTTGTTCATTTATTCGTATGTTTAGAAATTAATAGAATATATCACCTTTACCCTTTTTCATCACTTAATAATCAAAATTATCAGTCACTGGACATCATTTTTGAAATATATTCAAATCCATTTAAAATATTTTATCAGTGTAAACTGGGAATTTTCAAAAACCACTTATTATTGGGTCTAACTATCATGAATTAAACAAACTTTAATATCTGTTGACAAAGTAATTTTTTGGCTATGGTCCTGTGACTGTTATTCTATTAAACAATCCTTCATTTGAAGATTGCTAATGTAATGTAATGCGATTAATAACCCTGAAAACTTTCCTTCAATACCAAACAAAAAACAATGTCAATCTTATTGAAATTTTAACAAGACTCACTGTGTTGATGACCTATTACATTACACTATGTAAATAGTCTAGATAAAATCCCTCAAGTTAGGTCATCCTACGGGCAGATGTCGCTGATCCTGATGAATCTCATGAGGATATCTACCTATCACCTGTTAGTAGACAAATGGCGTGTGGCCAAGTAAGGAGAACCCAATAATGGGTAAGGCCATCGTTATCTTCTGACCAGAAGGAGAAACACCTAGATAAAAGTTTTCTGTCCAAAGAAAAAATGGATACTGCTCCGGCTGCACTGTTTCCCTGACCCCATTGTAGAGTCAGATGCCATTCTTATCCAATCCTCAATCAGCGCAATGTTAGCGAGCCTGTTACGAAGTTCCTTACTGAACTTTTTACCAGAAGAATAATAGAAGCCTCGCGAGATGACTTTAAAATGGCAAGGGAAAGCACCAATAGCACTTTACACCCGCAAAACCAACCTAGGTCACAGACCAACCATCACATATTGGCTCTATCATACCGTGGTGAAAACAACCTTGCTTATGGTGTGCGTGTCTGGTGGATGGTGTACAAACACCAACA
This sequence comes from Sarcophaga bullata, assembly GCA_005959815.1. Classification (NCBI taxonomy): domain Eukaryota; kingdom Metazoa; phylum Arthropoda; class Insecta; order Diptera; family Sarcophagidae; genus Sarcophaga; species Sarcophaga bullata. Next base: position 27,455 of record QOCX01001192.1, on the reverse strand, counting down.
TCACTGTCGTCTGATAAACAGAGTGCGCAGGTCGTCATCTGCTTTGAACACCAGTATAGTCTGTTCCACACCAAATAAACCATTATTTTCTATACTTAATTGGATCCCCTATGAACTCCTATCAAGGCAAAGGGATGAGTTTGTGGCAGTGAGATGAATGCCGTCAAATCCTGGCCCAATCTGGACTATGGGCATGCTGCTATTCTGGGAAGACATAGACACATCAAGGTCGATTATATCATTCCTTATAACTTTCTGGACAGAACATTCGATTTTATAATTCCAACTAGAGACTTCTGGAATATCGAAGGTTTCCAATAGGAATCTTGAAAGTGGCATATTTATTAAGGGTTCTGATATTAAACTTGCTTATAGGCGGCTTAACCAGTGCAGAGTTTTCCAAGAAGAGGTCATGAAAATTTTAAAAGCGGCGAAATGCTTGTTAAGTGGCGCTATACCACGGAACATTATACATGTTATTATTTCTTTAGCATAGCTATTCTTATGTACAACACAAACCCTGGAAAAATCTCTTCTATATCTTGCTATGTAAACTAATTACTCCGACTTTTTCACCTCCTACAACTTGACTTTCAAATTCAAACACTACGCATTGTATATAAATTGTAAAAACGAACTGGTAGTCGTTGAAGTTTTTCGGGGTCGCTGGATATAGTTCAGTTCATAAGATTACCAGATTAGTACAGCGTATTCCAGGCGGAAGTTTCAGCAATAAGGTTTTATGGAGGGTTGTTAGGAATACAAATATTTCTGGAAAAAATACTTTCTAAGAGCCAGGCGGGCTTCAATTATATCTCGCAAGTCGTAGAATTTAGGTACCACTACATAATGATATTGCGGGTAGGCTTAACGATTTTGTAATTGTTGATACAGTTAAAGATTCAGTCAATTCCGAATTGGTGGCAGAATAGCGACGCAAATAGGGTCAAAGTTTATTAGAGGCCATACAAAAAGGAGTACGCTGAGCATTTTTATTGGATTAATTACTGGGTCTGATTCCTGTAGCTGAGCTGTAGAGCTGTAGAGACGAGGAAGTATAAAAAACTGTTCTTCATCTGTTAGGTACATGTTGTGCCGGAGAAGAAAAGGTATCTACTATTTAGACGATTTAAATGATCTGTCGGTAATATGCATTTGGAGTCTAAATCATTCCATCAGAAGCTCCAAATAGTTTAAAAAAATAAAAAATTGTACAAATTACTATATATTGGTAACAACGCAAGATCCACCAATGTGAAATATATACCATATGTGTAATTTCAAAAGAATAGCATTGACCTATTAAAAAAGGTATACAATTTAATAAAATGACTTACGTTTACATGGCCGATCTGGGAAAATTCGAGCAAAACCGGGTCTACATAGACACGTCGAATACTTGTCCACTGAAACACATCTTTCGTTGAGTGTTGCTTTACATTCGGGCCGACAGGAAATGTAATCGTTTGAATAGAAATTTTTAGATAAAATTTTAGTAGGAGGTGTAGCTATTAACACGCCACTTAAGAATATCTGGTCATTTGAAGAGACGTCATTGGCAGTTACCTTATTATTCGAAATATCTGGGGCTGTTTTGCTATTGAAATATTGCTGCTGTTCCTCATCTCTTGATGGAATGTCATCGAACGATATCGCATTATCGTATTCAATTATGACCTCTTCTTCCTCATTTCTAACGTTCGCGATCTCCTTTTGACGAACGCCGTTAACATTTGCAATTTGCAAATTTATATGATTTGGTAAAGCTGAGGATGGTATATCAACGACTGCTTCTTGCGTAATAACGGAAGGTTTTTTATTCTTATTATTAGTCATAATTATAAATATACTGTTTTCATTTGGACTCTGGATGGCGGCAGCGTACCCCAGCGTTGTTATATTATTTGAAACTACCTCTACTGTAGGATATGGTGAGTATGTTGAATTGAATTGTTTAAGTAACGGTTGGTCGATGTGAGAGATTAGTTTGTTATTATTTTGTGGATTTTTACCAACTGCATATAATTGTTTATTTAATGTTGTAGTAGTAGTTATTGTGACTGGATCCAATGTTTCTGTTTCGGTTTCAGTTTTCGTTTGAACAGTTGTTATTCTATCAATAAAAGTATTGATTTGGGTATGAGTTAAAAATAATGTTGTTATGGTTAATGGCGTTGTCTCCGAACTCATTAATGGATGATCATTACCTGATAGTAGTGAGACGGATGCGGATAACGCATGGATTGATGATGATGGTAATAAATGTAATGGTTTCGCCGTAGTTGTTACCGTATATATGTGTTTTGTTGATACATATTTCGTTGGTAATATTATACGTTTTATTGTTGGCGCGGTTGTTCTTGTTGTCGTAGTTGTGAGTGTTGTATATGTTAATATAGATGTTGATGATGTATGTGGCATAATATTTGTCGTTATAACAGATGCTTGCACAGTAGTTAGTCTCTTATCATTAAGTCTTTCTGATGGTTGTAATTCATGAATAAATTTGAAATGTTCATTGGATTTTCGACTTTCGTTTCTCAAAACATTTCGATTTTCTGGCGATTCTACTTTTCTAATTTCTTCGGGTATTATAGGTTTTTCTTCCCTCGATGATAATTCGTTTGAAGGGTTTGCTATTTTAGATATAGAAAATTGTTGAAAAGTTGCATTGTCATTATTATCATTATTTAATTGAGTTTCTAGTAAATGATTCTTATTATCCGTTGACTCCAGATGCTTAACCCCATTTTCCGAAATGCTAGCAGTGTCAGTGCTTTTGAACTTAGTTTCAGTTAACTTATTCATCGTTTGCCTGCTTCTTTCAATTTGCTTAGCTTTAGTAAACAAATTCTCAATCAAATTTACTTTTACATTATTAGCTGTCGAAATTGTAGTCATTGGTTGAAAAGAAGAAAAACTAGCTTGAATTGGTTTTGATACGGTTGTCGTCAATTTTATAAAGCTAAATAGAGGTGACCTTACGGTACTACTACTCATATTAGCCATAAGTTTTGCTATCGTCGATTGAATTTTCGCCTTACTAATATTGTTGTAGTGTAATTGTGGTAGTTCTTTGGGGAAAAGCGTTTCATGTGCTGTGTCATTCTCAGGCGTGGAGTAATAATTTACTTCTGAACTAGAGCTATTTAAAATTTGATTTTCTCTTAAAACATTCGGTAATTTAAAAGCTTCTCCTGGTGATACGATTATGGCATTGGTTGTTGAAGTAGAATTTTCATTTATTCTCATGTAATTTGTATAATTTTTATTGTACTGACTGGTGAGTTTTTTAAATGGTTCTCTGTTTTGACTTAGAACGTCCTTAGTATTCTGCATTTTAGTCAGATTTGCGCTCATTATATCGATTATTACTTTTTCCTTTATTTCTTGTTTTTGTGATGGAAGACTAAATGTGTTTTCCGTACTATTTTGTTTACTTAAGTTTTCATTTTTAGTGTTTTTTATAGTATTATAATGAGAAGTATTGTGATGGTGTTTTGCAGTTGATCTTGGTGACAGGACTGGAAGAGGATTAATATTTTTATTAATATTAATACCTGTCTTAGTCGTATAGATTAGAAAAGAAGAAGAATTTTTGTTTGCGTCATTGTAATGTGTTTGTTCAAGTTTCTGTTGAGTTTGAAGTCTATGGTTGTGATATTTGATCGGGTACAAAACTAAGGCAGGCGTTGGTTTATACTTGACATTTTGATTTGAAGAATTATGGATAGAGGGATCAGATTTTGAATTGTATTTGGCGTTTTCAAATTTTGCTTTTTGCTCCAAAGTTGATTGATTGCCTACAGCTGCCGAGCTTGACATAAAAGGTTGCCTCTGCTCGAACGGCTGTTGTTGTTCTTGTTTTCTGTGATGTTTCCAATCGGAATTCACTTTGTTTCTAGGTTTAATTTGTAATAAATTTTTGGTTTGGTAGATTTTTTGATACTGTATATTTTGGTCTTGACCAAAGACCTTAATTTTACTTTCAGGTAAGGATATTTTGTTAATTTTAAAGTTATTAGATTTATTTAAATTTTCTTCATTTGGTATTTTAAATGGTATAGCTATCGAATCGCCTATATTTATTGGTGTTAAACTAACTTGAACTTGTTGTTCATCAGCAGGAATTTTAATTAAAGGCATATATTTGTGTAGTGATGTTGGTGGTGCAGGCTTATGTTGTAATAATTGTTCTTCATCTTTAGTAGCCGATGACACCTTGTCCGGCAAAAGTTGTGGTATCTGGCCTCTAACAGATGGATTCGTTTGCTGTGGATAATCAATATCTTCCCGTTTAAATGTGAGTGGAGAGGTACATTCACGTCTACTGTATGACTGAATATGTAATGGTCAAGGTTTACATTTTGTAAGCGTGACTCATTTAAATAAACGATATTTGGTTTCTTATGGAGCTTCTTATGAATGTTCATAGAATCAATGTTAGTGAATTGCTTAAAATGTGAATGTAACATAGGTTCATCAGACTTTACTTTTCCAAAAATATAGGTTAAACTCTATGTGATTATTTGCATTCTCTGCTTTTAGAGATGAAATGAGTAAAGGATTTGTGGTAGTAGATGTTGGCCAAAATTTCTGATTCAATACAGAATTAAATATTTTTGGTGATACTTGCTGTTGTAGAGACTGTTGTGTTTTATTATTCCTAAGGCGGAGTTTTGATTCAATTTGCCAGTTCAGTGAAGTGAACCGTGAGTTTGGTTTGTTGTCTGAAGGTTTAGTTTCTTCGTTATATTTTACATGAAGGTTTTGTAACGAATGAACTGACTTTAAGTCTGCACTAAATATTTGGGGTACTTTCTGAATTTCTAATATTTCATTGTTTTTTAATTCATTACTGAGGTTGGAAAGATATTGAGAAACTCTTACACGTTGCTCGTTATAAAACTGAGCTGATGTAGTGGGAGTTTCTTTATGTTTAGTGGGATCAGAAGTTGACTGAATATCTTGTTTTATTCTGTTTCTTGTAATTTTATCTGTAGCTATGGGTTTGAGATTTAAACCTTGTTGACTGAGAGGCTGAAGTAATGGTAGCTGTACTGGAAATGACAAAGATGACTGAAGTGATGACGATGAGGCTAACGGTGACTTAAGTGGAGGAGAAAGGGAGCTAGAAAGAGTTTGTATTTGATTTAGTTGTGACGATGGTACAGGTGGTGGTTTAAGAATATTTTGACTAAAGTTTTCATTTGGAGGTCTTAAATTTAAAGCGGGCTGTGGTAGCTTTTCACTTTTACTATTACTTCCACCTCCTATCCGCAAATGCCACGGTTTGTGTTTAAATATAGATGAGTTTCCAACTGAATTCTGTGTGTATGTATGTTGAATTTTATTTTGATAATAGGTCACAAACGGATACTGACGATTATTCAAAGTGTTTGGTTCTTTAGAAATATTTTTTCTATCATTCATGTGATTGCGTATATGCACATATTCAATACCATTTGGTTTACCAACAATAATATCAGAATTTGCTGTTATAATCTCTCCGGGCTGTATATATATACCGCCATTATGAAGAGGCTGTTGTTGACGTAAAATAACCGAAGATAGCGACGAAGGTGTCTTTTGTAGTCTATCACCATCTCCAACAAGCGTTTCATCTCTAATCATTAAAGGTGGTTTTATATATAAGCTTTGAGCCACAAACTCATTTAAATTTGTTATATTAGGATAAGACAAGTGAGTGCTTAAAGGAGAATTTTGTACAGGTATATATATTGGATGAGTATCTAAGGTTAAATTTTGTTTAATAGTTGGTATTACATTCATTTTATTATTTGGCACTTGTTTACTTTCAACATTTTTGACAGATTTTATATGACCCTTGTTAACACCGAAATTATTCTGCCACAAATCTGCCATAGCGTTGAACATCGGCTTAAAAGCTGTCAAACGTTGTATAAGCTCATTGGTGTTGGCTGATGACGATGGAAGTTTTTCATTGCTGATAGTTGATGTGGAAAATTTTGTATTATTTTCAGGTGGCTCAACAACTACTGCTATTAGTTCAGATGGTAAAGTGAGCAGATTAAAGTTTCCACTGTCACTGTATTGACTATATGGCTGTTTAAAGTTATCCCCAGTTGAAAGGTTCTCCTCACCGAATTGAGGGTTTTGCTCAACGTTGTTATTATTGTGCTCTACTATTTCTTTGTCTTCATTTTCTTCCATTACCGGATTGTAATCTAATGTTGCAGTAGTCGTCATTAAACTATTAATGTACGTTACTATTGGTGACATTTCCAAGGTGGGGTTTAAAACTTGTATGGCCGAAATTTTAACTGTCTCGCCATTAGTAAATGTTGCTAATGATGTTATGATATTGTGGAGGGGATTCTGACTGTTTGTCGCTTGCTTTTGATTTTTTAGTTCTATTCTCATTCTGTTAATCAATTCTGAAGGCAGTAAGGTAGCTGGTAAACTATTCGTTATAACGTTTTCTATAATCCGTGTATAATAATTGCATACTGTAGACAAATGTTTGACATCTTGTTTTTGTATAGTTTTGTCTGTATGGTAACTATTTAGTATGGTTGTTGTGTAATATGTTAATGTTGTCAAAAGCGTTTTCGTGGAGTATATATGTGAATCACCTACTGGTTTATTTGCATTTGAATTATTTTTATTTTCCACTTTTTCATCATATAATGAACTTATTTTATTATTATTATAATCGTTGTTACCGGCAACAGACATCAAAGTTAGATGTCTGCTGTGCGACGTGGGTATATACGATTTTGTGACAACAATTTGAGTTAAATTTCTTTTAACAGTCTGCACTTCCTTATCACCAATTCTGAGTGTAATTTCCTTATAATAAGTATTTGTTTTTCGATTCGATGTTGACTCAGCAGCAGTTTGCAAATAGGCCAAATAATCATTGGGCCCAGTTACAGTATTGATCACAGTATGCTCACTGGTCGTAATTTGTAATTCATTGTTGATATCCTTAAATGTGTTAAAATAGGAAAATGTCGTTGGAAATACTCCTACTGCTAATTCCGGTGTCTTTTTTAATGAATATAAAAAGAGAAATAAATGGAAAAAACGTAATATAAAAATTATTTTTAAAACAAATATAACAAAGGAATACTAAAAATAGTACACAAACAATAATTAAAATGAATTCGAATTAAGCCTTAATAATAATTTTATCACTCATATTATAAGAAAATTATTTCAATTTACAATAATTACCAAATAATAATAAATAATTACACTTATATGCTTTAGTTTTTAAGCCTAGTAATGTTGCCAAGCTATTACAACAATTGCATATTTTATTTGAGATTTATCTGTTATGTATGTAGTGGTCCAAATATATAACATATTATTATATTGATATATTTTATATTGATATTATTACTTCGAATTATTATTTTTGCAAAAAAATTTACACAATTAGGCAGGTAGCTTTAGAAAAATTAAATGGAAGTTGCTGGAAAAAACAAAGATGATCTCTTTACCAAAATATGTTTAAGGACTGCCGAATGTCGAAAAAAATTAAAATGTGATATTCCTATCCTAAATTTCCAGTTATAAGATAAGGGCGAGTTGAGTGTTCGATACCTTCAGTGGCAAATCATTTTTTATATGCTACATAAATAATTTTTGAATTAGAACGTAATCTATTATCTGAGATTAGTTAAAAGAACATTACATGGTGCGACAGTGAAAATACACCCGAGTAACTATATAGCCTAAGTTGTTCACTAAGTAGTAGAATTCCAAAATACTTTTCTTTATATTTCTCGAATCCTCCAAACTTGTTTTATTTGACAAAATCGGTTTTTTTTTATCTTTTCACACAAAATTATTGATTACCGAAATATGTTTCAACCTATCTTAAAAGTCCAAAGTTTTTTAGAAAGGGGAGAGATTAGCCTTCAAAACGACATAAATAAATGTTTTGTTCAAACTTATATGTTATGAGTTTTGATGGGGTAAATTTGAAAAGTATTATTTTTTCTTATTTTTTCAAGTTTTACCACACTTAATTGCAAAATTTAATTAAAAACTTTAAAACAAAGAAGAGATTCACACTTCGTTTGATAAACTCAGAAACAAATAACAGTAGTTATTATTTAAAGAGTATAACAACTGAGTCATATTTTTTATGTATGTTATCTTATCAAATGAATTTTAAGTTAAAAATTTTAAAGTATTGTGAAGGATCTGAAGTGTTAATTGAAAAATATGTACCTTTTCCGTTGGACCAACCACCGGAGGTTGGCTAATCGCCAATATTAGACGACTTTTGGTAGTCGTTCAAACTTGCAAAGCGCACTTTCTCAGGTAATCAATGAAGGTCCATAAAAAATTTCCTTATTTTTAAAAATATGTTAAAGGTTGAATTAAAATTACACTATAAATGTAAATACAATTGATGTGGCAATTCATTCATGAATATAGGAGCCCTTTATACAACTTGCTTTTAACTACAGACAGGATTTTAATGAACAGATATATTTGTTTTTATTATTATAAGTATATGGGTTTTGTGTCAAAAAGGAGATCGAATAATATTTTCACATACTTCAAGTATCCGAAACACTTTTAGTAGTATGGACTTCCTTAAAAATTTTCGCTTCTCGTCTCAATGGTTTGCACTGAGATCTTCAATGTACTTTATTTTCGAAGCATATAGATTTAATGTAATATTTATTGTGCGACCTAGACGTGTGCACAAAACATTTTGTTAGCTTACCCTTCACTAAATGCAATACTGAATTGTTCTCTTTTCTGTTGTTCTTGATTTTACGAGTACACTGAAATGTGTATTTCTCTTTGATTCAAAGTGTACAACTGCACTTATTGATCTGTGAAGTAACGGAAATATGCTTTGTATTGTAGGAGCATATTTCACTACTGAAATAAAATTTTCAGTATTGTCAAACGAATTTCAGTAGTGTTCACATTGAAAAATATGCGTACATAAGTGTATCTATACAAGGGATTACCATTTCATAGCACAATTGTGCTGAGAGAATTCAGACACATTGCTTATGGTTTAGTTTTCGATCAGACTGCGACGACACTCAAAAGATGTTCGGCTCCCGAGAGCAAAACATGTTGGCACTTTCTTGTTGTGTTTTTCTTTCCAAATTTACTGGAAAGAAGAAATGCACGCTGTGACAGCTATGAAAGGGATGACAAGTTTTTTGTTGTACACTGTCCACCAGCAACTTGTCTTTGTAAACTTGTGTACAATGGTTCTTTGTGTGCACTAGTTTTTTTGTACTCTATCTTTGCTTCACTCTTATTTGTATTTCTACTACAATCAATATCGCTCATGAGAAAAGCAATACTGTACACTTTAAGCGTGCTTGTGCGACAGGCGTCTAGTGCGACCTATGGGAAACTTACATATATACAAGTATCTTTTATCAAATTTTTGTTTTATACTTGGTTTATTCGCCTTCTGGATTTTATCAATCCAAAAACATTCACGGCACAATTTTTTTGATTTAAAAGAATTACCTGAACATAATTCATTGTGAAACGTGGCAGTTCCTTGAAAAGAACAATGAAAAGATCACGCCCGGTGTGAAAATGTTATCATTTACATTAACGATTTTTGTTAGTAATTTTTAAATTCAATAAAATATTTTATGTTAATTTTTTTACGTTTATTATATAGCACAAATTTCAGATTACAATATACTGAAACCTTGTCGATAAAGATGTTAACGAAATGTATTTTCAATAAACCGTTAGGATAATTCTATATATGCGGCACAAGAAGCGATGAATTGTAATTTGATAAACTAAAACTTTGGAAATAATATATTGAATATAATGATATTAAAATAAAATTATGTGAAATATATACGAACAACAAATCTACATGTGATTGGATATAAAGGTAGAGACATTCTCATGTTAACCGCCACTGTCCCAACAATGTATCGTATCGATATCTGGTTACTTTTGAGATGTCATATCAAACTGCTCCAAAAAATCATACATAAAATCATTTCGATTTCCCTTTTCTTTTTCCTTCCACATCTTCTAGAAACCAACAGCTAGAAACTCAAAGCTACATTAAACCTATTTTTTATCTTGTTATAATATCTTGTGCTTAGCTTTCACACCAAAAATTAGTGAACTCTATATTTTGTAAAATATTGCTATTTAATTAAAATAATCTGTAAATTCTAGGACATTATTAACAATGCAAATAACAATTGAATCACATATCAACGAATTTAAGTTTTATTGCTGTTCACCAATCTACGTGTGAAGCTCTGCATTCGGTGCGAATCCTCCGCATCAAATTTAAAATTATTATTAATTGACATCCCCGCATCATACGTAAGTGCAAACGTAACCGTCCAAGCAGGTGAAATCAACATCACGGCGAAATAACCCAGAAGAAAAATCACGTCCAACTGGCAGGCAACCTGTAAAGCAACAGTCAACGTAATGGCGGTGGGACCAATAAAACGTTCTCGTTTTTATCATATGGAAAGCAGAATGTAAACGCTACCGAAACGGTCTCCTCTCGTTAGCAAAACGGACGATCTGTATAAAACAGAATTCTCTAAACCGTTTTTACGTGACATTTGAACATGAGTGAGTGGCTATTGTATCCAGAGTTGCATTGCGTGCACAAATGCCCTCATTGTTTATTTCTAATAAACTTTTAATTGTCATGCATATACTGAATTTTTAATTTTAATTAAATAATAAAAAAAATTATTTTGTAAGAAATAAATGATCTTATTGCTTATCTTTTTATTGTGTTCCCAAAACACATAACAAAATAAATAAAGTCATATATGTATTTTGTATGTGACGAAGTGGTACGAATTCTGCTTTTTGGTAACTTAATATATATTAATTTCATACATATTATTTTTTCTTTAATAAATTATTGCTATTATTATGACTTTAATTGTATGAAAATACTTTGAAACGAAATATAAAAAAAAATGTATTTTAGCGGCAATGTAATGCAAATGCCATTTTTTATACTTTCTATTTAACATAAATCTTTTAATCTTCCAAATTTTAAATACATATTCCCATGTTCCTAATGTTCATAATCATTTTTTTATTATTACTATCTAACTAGAGATACTGATTTGCAATAATAAATAAATATTTGAATAGAGCAATATTCGACTCTACTTATATCTAAATTCCATAAATATTGACTCAGATTAACCAAAAATTTAATATTTCATTATATCATAAGAATAAAATAATATATAATATTAAATTGAAGAAAAAATAACGTTCTTCCAATTAAGCTCAATTGATACTTTTGAATTGCGGTTTCTAACAACACTCATCACTGTTCTGAAACAGATGACTTCGTGCAAATGTCTGTATACCATTTCTTTGCATTGTGTTCTTGTTCGTATGTGTGTTGTTGGTTCTGTTTCTTTTTATTACATTCTTCGTTGACATATGCCGTTTTTAACGTTTCTATTATAACTACACAAACGTTTTTAATGCTACGTACGTTACGATTTTACGTTTCTTACGCTTGACTAACTAACCCTTAAGTCCTAAAAAATGGAAAAATTTTTTTTACAGGGTCAACCACCACACCAACTTGCGTCCAACCCCAACTTGCCACCTGCACAAAACTGTCCAGTTTGTAATGAGCCACCTACAAGTCAGTGTATACTGTGTCAGAAATGCCAAAAAAGTCATCACTTTAATTGCGTCAACATAAGCAATTATGAGGAAAATTTTACATGCGATAATTGTGCCAATAGAGCTCATGTTTCAGTCTCACCAAAGTCTACACGAAGTCACCGCAGTAAAGCCTCCAGCACTTCAAAAAATTCAACAATCCGAAGAAAGAACTTAGAACTCCAGCGTTTAGAAGAAGAAAGGCAACTCGCTAAAGAAAGAGACACCGAGTTCTTAAAACAAAAATATCAATTGTTGCACCAGGAAGAAGAGGATCTTGATGATCGTAGCTTTGAAGTCTGTACGACACATTTTAATCCACCCGTCCTGCGTACCGGCCGCAATTTCAACACTTAAATTATTGTATGGACAACCAGAAAAGATCCTCCATTCATTGAAACAGAAAATACGATCATTACCAGCAGTTAGTATTAACATGCTGGAAACAATTCCCTCATTTGCCGTACAGGTTAAAGGTCTCCAGGCCACAATAGAAGCCTGTGGCCTCCTCGATGAGCTCAATAATCCGTCATTGCTACAAGAATTAATTTCCAAACTGCCTTCATAGATTTCCAGATTAATTGGGGAACATACAGAATAAATTTGTCAAAACAAAATAAAAAAGTTAACTTGGCAGAATTTTCGGCATGGATTTTTGATATTGGTGTTTCTGCTAGCAGCGTTAATATTGACAGCAGTTCCAGCTCTGCCGCAGAGACACTCTCACGTAATAGGCAGAAAAATGTTTATATACACACTCACACTGAACAGAGTAGAAAAAAATATATCGTGTGCAGTGGTGACTGCAACAATGTTGCTAACTGTGAGAAATTTAAGAAGGAGGATATAGTGAATATAGTGAAAGATTTTAATCTCTGTAAACAATGTTTACGTTAACATTTTGGCAAATGCAATGGCAACAATGTTTGTGGTGTTGATAATTGCCAATTAAAACATCATTATCTTTTGCATAAAAAAATAGAAAAGGTTGATAAAAGGGAAGCGTCAAATAAAAACCAACTTTCAATGCAAAGCAATGAAACATAGAGCTGTAACACGCACAGTGCCTCGGGGTGTACCAATTTGTTTAAAATTATTCCAGTAACAATTTATGCCAATAATAATAAATTTATAGATACATTTGCGTTTATTGACGACGGTTCGTCAACAAGCTTGATAGATGAGCAGATCATTAACGACTTAAATCTTTCTGGCACCTCAGAACCTTTATGCCTAAAATGGACGGGGAACGTCGAACGAAATGAGAATAACTCTCGCCGACTTTGTATAAATGTGGCTGGTCCTAATAAGAAAGTTCATACAGTAGATGTTCGAACAGTAAAACATCTTTTATTACCAAAGCAAACTCTTGATATTGAAAAACTTGTACAAGATTTTCCTTATTTAACAGGATTACCCGTGACAGGTTATATTTATGCCACGCCACGACTATTAATTGGATTAAATAACTCCAGTCTTTGCGTTTACAATAATATTAAAGAAGGTAAGTTCAGTGAACCTGTAGCAATTCGCACCCGTCTTGGCTGGTTGATATATGGTGCAATGAGTGATAAGTTCATAGAACACCATCATTGTCATGTAAACGAATGCAGTAATAAAATACTATCCGATTTAATGAAAAAATTTTACACTATGGAAACTGCCTGTACAGATAATGCTACAGCCGTGATGAGTAAAGACGAGGAAAAGGCCTTAACTATCCTAAAAAAGTATACCAGGCAACGATCGGATGGACATTACGAGACTTCACTGTTATGGCGAAACGAAAATATTATAATACCAAACAGTTACGATATGGCACTAAAGAGGTACAAGTGTTTGGACAGAAAGTTGAAAAGCTATAATAACTTGAACGAAATTTTTAACAAAACTATTTCTGAGTATAACTCAAAAGGATGTATAAACAAGATCGTAGAACACCGTAAAACGTCAACCATAGAAGAAAAGGTTTGGTATTTGCCAATATTCCCCGTTTTCAATAAAAACAAGCCTGGAAAAACCAGAATAGTATGGGACGCAGCTGCAAAAGCATACGGTCTATCGTCAAATGATATGCTGATGAAAGGTCCAGATATGCTAAGTTCCCTTCCTTCAATACTCATTCGTTTTCGTGAAAAGACTATAGCCATTTGTGGCGATATAGAACAAATGTTTCACCAGGTGTTCATAAGAGCGGAAGATCGTAATGCCCAGCGGTTTCTATGGCGTGGCAAGAGCGATCAACCAGACGTTTATGTTATGAACGTGATGATTTTCAGGGCATCCTGTTCACCATGCATTTCGCAGTACGTAAAAAATACGAATGCCAACAAATTTATTGATAAATATCCGATTGCGGCAGCCGCTATAAAAAATAATCATTACGTGGACGACAGATTACGTTGGACACAGAGAAGAGGCGTTACCTGTAGATTCAAGAAGTTAAAATACATTCACGGAAATGGCTGGCTCAATTTTAAGAAAACTGGCATTAGTAATAATAAAAAATGTTTTGGCTGCTATAACTGATAGCGATGCCAACACTAAAGTCTTGAATCTCGGGAAGTGAATTAGAAGTAGAAAGGGTGCTTGTTGTGTTTTCTGGAAACGTCAGACGACCTTTTACGTTTAAAGTCTCTGCATATGGCCAACAATATACTGAGAGAAAACAAAATCCGTCAAAGCGTGAACTTTTAAGATTTTTAATGTCAATATATGAAGCCTTTGGTCTTATTGTTCACTATTTAATGTACCTTAAAAAATAATACCTTCAGGACTTGTGGAGGATGGCGTAACATGGGATGAAAGGAATTCAGCCCCATCACATGAGCGTAAAGTGGGCTAATATGGCTATCATTCTTTCCAGAAAATGAAAATTTTCAATACCAACGATGTTATCTTCAAACTTTAGTACATTATCACGAAGCTGATGTGCAGTTACATACATTTGCCGACGCCAGTGAAAATGGCTATGCAGCAGTACCTACTTTAGAGGATTTCGAATGGTAGCGATGTTGTTGTGTCTCTGGTTGGATCAAAAACGAGAGTTGACCCACTAAGAGTAGTCCTATTTCCCGTCTGGAACTAATGGCCGCAGTAATTGCGTCGCGTTTTGCTAATTTATTATAAGAAGTACAACTATAAAAATCAGCCAAATGGTTTTCTGGTCTGATTCTAAAACTGTCATTAGTTGGCTTAAGTCAGATCAAAAAAGGTATCATCAATTCGTAGCTTTTCGCGTAAGTGAAATTCTTGAGACTACTGATATAGATGGATGGCGATGGATTCCCGGTAAATTAAATGTGGCAGACGAAGCAACAAAGTGGTCCAAAGGTGGCCCCGATTTGTCAAATCACAGTCGCTGGAAAAATGGTCCGAGGTTGTTGAAACAGCATCCAAGTTTGTGGCCGGTAGATAATGACATAAGCGCTAACGTTGATTGTGAACTTAAACAACATGTACTTCATATAAAAGAGGTTAACCACTTGGTCCGAATTGAGCGTTTTTCCCATTACATTATATAAATAAACTAAAAAATAGTTCAACTTCGAATAATATATCCCAAGACGAACTAAAAAAGGCGGAAATTGTTCTTCTTAAGCAAGCTCAAATGGACAACTATTTAGACGAAATAACAACGCTAAAATGTGATGGCACAATTGCCAAGAGTAGTTCTCTTTATAAGCTGTCTCCTTTCTTAGATGGTGTCTTACGTATTAACGGCCGAATAGATTATGCTGATGTTCCAGATGAACTTAAACACCCAGCTATTATGCCAAAACAGTGTTACACCACTGATAATACTACATTTTCATGCAAAATACCATCACGGAAATCACGAAACTGTAATAAACGAAATTCGACAAAAATATTATATACCTCGCCTAAGAACAACTTTTAAGAAGGTTGTACGAACGTGTCAAATGTGCAAAGTCAGTAAAGCAGAACCAACATATCCGCAAATGGCAAGACTTCCTAGGGCTAGGCTGTCAGCACATGTTGCACCCTTTACATTTACCGGGCTTGATTTTTTTGGCCCAATTTTGGTCACCGTCAATAGACACAAGGAAAAACGATACGGAGCACTGTTCACTTGTTTAACTATTCGGGCCGTTCACATTGAGATAGGACATTCCTTAACCACAAGTTCATGTATTTTGGCCATCCGGAATTTTATGGCAAGACGTGGTACGCCAAGAGAATTTTTCAGCGATAACGCTACCAACTTCGTTGGAGCAGAAAGGGAGTTACGCGATGCTATAAAAGAGGTTAATTGTAATGAATTTGTTCGCAATTTCACAACTGCTACTACTAAATGGAATTTCAATCCGCCCTCTGCCCCACATATGGGCGGAGCGTGGGAACGTATGGTACGTTCTATTAAGACTGTTTTTTTACAAAATAATGCCATCACGATCCGTCACTGAGGAGACAATCCGCAGTGTGATGGCTGAAGTAGAAAATATTATAAATTCACGCCCGCTTACTTATGTACCAATAGACAACGAAAATCAGGAGGAACTAACCCCTAACCATTTACTATTAGGAAGTTCGAATGGCATGAAATCATTAGCTGATTATAACGACTCCAGCATGGTGGTTAAGAATAGCTGGTTGCAATCGCAGATGTATGCGCAAAATTTTTGGAAGAGATGGCTGACAGAGTATTTACCATCGCTTACATGCAGGATGGTTCGACAAGTCGAAGCCGATATGTGTTGGTGATTTGGTGGTTGTGGTTGACCCTTTAAGTCCCCGTAATGTGTGGCCTAGAGGCAAAATATTGGAGACCAAAGTTGCCAAAGATGGACAAGTGCGGAGGGCAAAAGTTATGACAGCTTGTGGTGTATTGGAGAGGCCAGTGACGAAATTAGCTATACTCGACGTGGCTCAAGATAAGGAGTAGGGCGTCGAATGCCGTTCTCGCCATACTGTGGGGGTGTTACCGCCACTGTCGCCCAAGTATGTATCGATTTATCTATTACTTTGAGATGTCGTATCTAAATGTCAAAAAACTATGACATAAAAATCATTTCCTTTCCTTTTCTTTTTCCTTCCACATTCTTCTAGACACTAAAGCTAGAAACTAAAGCTAATTAAAATATTTTTTATTTTTTTAATATTCTTGTGCTTAGCTTTCACACCAAAAAAGTATGTAACTCCATAATTTGTAAAATATTGTAATTTAATTTAAATAATCTGTAAATTCTAGGAATTTTAACAAACAAATAAAATTGAATCAAGATCAACGAATTTTAGTTTTATTTGCTGTTCACAATCTAGTGGAAGCTTTGCATTCGGGCGAATTCCCGCAACACGTCAGATAACTTTAATAATTCGGAAATTTTAGACTCTCTTGTAAATTACAATTGAGAGAAATTTGAAATTGAATAACCGCATAACTACTGTCTACATTTAAAAGCTGTTCTTATTATTCTAATCTCAATTAACATTTTTAATAACTAATTATTGTATCCTAACAAGCTTTGTAGTTGATTAACATAGATTCGTTATTGAATGTTTAACAATAAATAGAATGGGATATATACTCACCCTCGTTAAGGTAACACCATTCGTCTGGCTTGCAACAATTTTAGGATAATTTCTCTCTTCCGTTGCTATGTTTGAAATTACTTTTTCCAGGCTTTCTACCGTAGTAAGTCCATCTTGAATATACGTCGTGCGATAGGTGTATGTTGTTAAACACGTTTTCGTAATAAAGTGATTAGTATGAAAGGATAAATTAGTATTCAACTAAAAAGAAAATGAAAATAAAAAAAAACATTATTCATATATAAATAAAAATATGTTTCACTTATTCTGTAGAAACGTATTACAGATAATTCTTTAATATCTGCTGCTCTTATTTAAAATATGGCTGTATTTTACAAGATTGCAGCAATTGACCACCTTTTTTCCCCCGGTGCAGGCACAAAATCGACGAACATCAAATAACCAAACTTCAAGTATCTCGGTAAGAATACACTGTTTCATTTTAAAATAAAAACGCGTATTTGTTGAAACAGTTATAATTCCGAAATTGGAATGTAAAGAAGACGTGTTTCGTTTAAGTCTGGAAAAAAATTTTCACTACGACTCTAATGTAAGGTCATCACGCATTTCTTGAAATTTTCCATAACTTTTTGCGCCTGTATGTCACCAATTATGCGTTGAAATTCAGATATTCGTAAAACGTCCTAATTTCATGAAGTAATTTATTCTGGAAACCATATGTTGTTCAAATCCATTCCATCCATTTGAGGCCAAAATAACTCCGTTAATATGTTTCTATTATGTCATTTAAAGTCATTGAAAATCCAACCTCATCTTCAAAAAAGTAATTGCCTTTCACTAACTGCAAGAGAATTTTCCGATCCTCAAATTAGACAGCNNNNTCACTAAGGCATTTATTCGAAAAATTTACATTGACTTCAATTGATCTAATGATGGCGCTTTCCATGGTATTCTGAGTCATTTGAGTTGTTGAGAACGATATAGAATAGTTGTTTTCTTGTTTCTCGCAACGCCTTCGTTTTGCTGCTATAGCAAAGTTTTTAAGACACCAACCGTTATCTTTGTGCACAAGAGTCTAACATTACCTACAACCCATCAAGTTTTTTAAATTTTTGGAGTACTGTTCAAATGATTGGCAATTTAAGCGCACTTCTTCGACCGATAATTCTCCTTTAAAGAGTCTCAGTATAACTTTACAAATTTTTGGAATAAGTTTTCCTAATTATAACAAAAATGGCACTAAATTTTAAAATTACACTCTAATTGAAACACTGTTTACTTTCAATTTCAGTCGACTGAAAATGGCACAAATACTTTAAGTAATATCATGCATGAAATAAGCAATTTATGGTGCTGCTTTAATATGTTTCTGAAGTGTAAACAGTATGTCAATTTATAATTTTAATGTTCTTTATAGGAGGTGTGGAAGATCAAAAATCTGTGTGAGAATTATCTTCAGATTACAAACATCCTTATTAAAGACTGTCAACATAGCCTTGGAATATACTCAATTTATTCTCTTCTTGGATCTTCAATCAATATTTAATGTGCGAATTATCTTCTAACTACAAACATCTTTATTGAAGACTTCCAACATAACTTTGTAATTTATTCAATTTATTCTCAATCAATATTTTAAATCCTTAGGCCACCGATCCCTAAAAGCTGGTAATTATATTGAAAATCTTTAAATTTA
>QOCX01001191.1:7548-43178 GCA_005959815.1 Sarcophaga bullata | reverse complement strand
GGTTTGATAATGTG
The DNA here is from genome assembly GCA_005959815.1 of Sarcophaga bullata. Lineage (NCBI taxonomy): Eukaryota > Metazoa > Arthropoda > Insecta > Diptera > Sarcophagidae > Sarcophaga > Sarcophaga bullata. The sequence continues at coordinate 43,164 of QOCX01001191.1, read as the reverse complement.
GCATTATATTCAAAGCTGACCTTCTACAGAAATATTAGAGAGGAAGAAGAGGAACACAATTGAATCGTTGTGACGCCGTAGTTGATCAACTAGTTTACCAGAGTTGACTGCCAGTTAACCTTCGTACACTGTGTTTGTGTTTGGATATTTTTGTAATTCTTAGAGACTGCGCCGAGTGCTGGAATCATGCAAGTATTTCGATTTTGTAAAGCAAAAAAAAGGAAACATTTCTGATCTTAACAACATGACATCATGTGAGTGATCTCAAAGAGAAACTTTTCATGGCAATTTATTTACTCTGAGATTTTTTTGCTAGAAGACTCCATGCTATTACTGGGAATTGCATGCTACACCTACATCAGTCTCAGCAGCTAATATGAGTCAGAGCGTCTAGGCGCTTGAGCAGTCGCTCGTATCATAATACATACATAATTGGCCATTACAATCCCTTCAGTCAGGATTACGGCCTAGCTTCTCACACCATTATGTTGTGTGTTTAATTTTTATACATGAGTGGCGGGGCCTACAGTTTAAAGTCGACTCCGAACGACAGATTTTTGAGAAACTTTTCATGGCATTTTATTTACTTTCAGAGTTTTTGCCAGAAATCTGCTGAGAGGAAGCCGCCGAAGAAATATTTTTTCATATTTCGTTTTTGGTGTCTGACCGGGGATTCGAACCCTGGCCTTTCCTCTAATAAGCCAACACACTACCTACTAGACTACGGCGACTTCGCTAGTATCACTTACTTTATAACGAAATCGAGCTGTTGTTGCGATCATAACAGACATCTTTGTGGAGTTTTTAGTATGTACTTGGTTAGCCTGGCAATCAATGAGTTATTATGCTAGAATGGTTATAGACTGTGCGATTACCCAATGAATTGCCTAAGTAGTAGAGTGTTCACCTCAAATAGCTATCGAACCATGCTAGTATTTCCAGATTGGCCAGATAAAGTACATTGAAATCCTATCGAAAATCTGCAAAATGGACACCTTGCTTATAATTTCTATAAAAGCTGCAGAGATAAGTAAGAGTAGGAGACTGTTTTTCATTGACTGGGTACATGCCCGGTACTACGTCCTAGGAGAAGAGGGCATCTTGGTGCCTACTGTGTAAATGTTCTGGACATTGCTAGTCTGAGTTACTACATCAGTACTACCAAGAGATCCCTGAATTAGGGTATAATGAAAAATTGTGGTATTACAATAGGCCCTATGATTCCTTCCTAGAACGCTACTCTTTCAACCTATCTAACACTCGACCTATGTTCTGTTAAGTCAATACTTTACCTACTAGGACACTGGGATTTCTATTGGCACACGATCAGATACGTACTTAACTACAAGGCAATTCTTTTGAAATCTGTGCAAATTATCACAGCAAAGCTTTGTTTTATTGAATGAAAGCCATTTGTGTTAGACACGAAAGCTACAAAGGTTCACCTGCTTTATTATTACCGCAGATTTGCATATAAGGATGCCAGATTTCTATAGCTCTGCCAGGTAGGCGTATCGACAATAAAGGCTGCTGCGACGCAAATATCCTCAAGCAGGATATTACCATACTTTCGAAATCAGACGGCTTTTTAAAGAGCCAAATTTAACGTAATGAACTTGTCTCAGATAGGTTAGGTTAGGTTAGGTTGAAGTGGTATATTCTGATATTAAAAAGCTCACTTGAGCCGTATAGCGGCACGTTGTTATGCCACAGATAAGCGCAGTCTCTGTACTGACCAAGTTCAGCCAAACGGGGAAGAGGGAGGTGTTGGTCAGCGCAAGGTTTGCATAACAAAAGCCCATGGCTGGAAAACCAGCCATAAAGTTTGATGAACGAATCTGTATCTCTTGACATCAATAGAATGATAGCTCCGTCAAACTGACAAGAAAAGAACTGGCAAGAGATGGGCACTGACAAAGAAAGTGTATGAAAGTCTCTCTTCCTCAACAGATCTGCACCCACGGTAGAAGTTGCTAAATGGGATCCGCATCCTTTCGCGGTCTACGCATAACACAATGACCTGAAAGCATGGCCACTCTGATTGAGATAATGCCACGACGACCAAGTCTAAATAATTGATTGGTACGCCATCTCAGATATCTTAATGCGATTGCAGAACGATTTCCATATCATATGGGTATCAGGACACAATGATACACCAAGTACTTGTAAAGCGAAAGAACTAGCCAGACGTGGTACAACCATCGAACTCTTCAATGAATTCTCGACTGTGGAAACCCCTTTGAAAACATGCAAGCGTATACACAATATGATTCACGATCATCAACAATAGATGATCGGCTTCGGACATGGATGGAGGGTGGACGAGAATTTTGCCTAAACTCTAAAGGAGGTCACGCAGTTTGGTTGTCGGGCTTATTATCAGGGCAATCCTTGCTAACATTTTGGTTTTGTAAGAAAATCTGGAACGTTTTACGACAAGAAATTTTGTCTAGGGGCTCTGAGTTACAATATTTTTCAATCGAATGAACTATTTTCCTGTTTCCATAATGTTCTTCTCTTATAAATTTTTTTGGATTGAAATTTTCTTTCAAATGACTTTGATTGTGTATGTACTTAGGCGTTGTCAACACAAAATATTCACCTTTCAGCAGCATGTCCAGTGACCTGTCAACACAGAAATTTATTTTTTGAAGCCATCAAAGTTACAGTTCATATAGTGCTCACCATAGGCACTGGTCAGATGGACATTTAGAAAGTCTTCACTTAGAACGACCGAAAAGTAAGGCCACCTTTAATGCCGTGTGGTTTTTCCTGTTCATGAAATTTTGTACTTCTTTACGCCTTTCCCAAAAAAAAAAAAGTTTTCAAAATCAGCACTGTTTACTGCAGCAAAAACAAAAAGAATTCATGTTTCACAGTACCTACACATACACAACATGTGACAATCGGCCTTTGTATGAAAGAAATGTATGAAGGGAATGAGTGAATGGCTGAATGAGTGAGTGAATGAATGAATGAACGGTTGCAAAATGACTGTGTATGTAATGATGGTGTAAACGATGGTCTTATTTACTGCACAGTTGATGTAGGTTTAAATACTCCTACTTTACCTATGCATACTTATACAATTGTTAACGTGTGTATGTATGTATGTATGTATGTTTGATAGTAAATACAGTATCTCTGTATAACTGTGAGAACGTAATACAAACTAAACAGAGATTGACATGTTAAAGTTAAAGCCTAAATGGAAATGTCATTCAACTTTGTTGCTATTGTTGTTGTTGTTGTTGTTATTGTTTTTGTTAATGGTGTAGATACAGTTGCGAGATATAAGTACATAAAATGTTTCATCATCATCAGCATCAGTACGAGATGGTTGGTTGCTTTGTTTTATTTGCTTTCGTTTGAATGGTTTTCTTTTTGTTTTTGTTTCCATATATGCTGGTACAATTTCCTCTCTCTTTTTTTTTTTTTGGTAAACAATGGCTTAAAATGAAGCATTTTGGAAAGAGATTTTTACTGTTGCATTGGATTTTTGTAAAGAAATAAAAAACAACAGGTTCACACGTTTTATACCTGACGATACCCGCATTAGATTGTTGTAGGCGTGTAAACTATATTCGGTGGAGTACTGTGGTCTTACCATCAAGATTTTTATTTTGAAATGAAAAAAAAAATGATTAAAAATGTTCAATTTCACAGCCTACCACAATGGTGTACAATTCTTCTTGGCATAAAATCCCTTGGCCTAGATGAACTCGACATCAAACATGTTGCTTTCAAACAGATATCCTGATCTATAATTGAAAATCTTTGGTCATTCCAGAGTCATAATTGAAACTGTCAGTTACCAGAAACAAGACTGGTATATCCAGTGTTCAGTTTAATGAATAAAATACAACCACCTCCAACAAGACTTTGACTTCGTCTAGTCATTATAACTCCCGGGGGAGGCCGGAATTAGTAGGTGTCTCTAGGCAACTGAATTGAAGACAACCATTCCGAATACAGAAGTCTGAGAAAGTGGTACAACAGAATTTGTATTGTAAAGAATTCTGTGCAAATTGTCACCGATGCCTCCGAACTAGATGGAAACGTTGGAATCATTCGGAGTAGCCCAGCTATAAAGGATTTCAGTTCCGAATTCTCAATTAGATGTTATCAGTGGATGATTATGGTTGAGTTAATTGACATTATTGCATTGATATGCCATTTGGTTTATCATTTAGGTTGCAAGAAATCTGTTCATAGATATATAATAAGAAAAAAAACCGCGGAATTATAGCTCAAAACAATATTTTTATTGGTTGTTGTTGCTTGCTGTTACATTTTCCTTAAAAAAACAAAAAAAAGAATAAACGGAAGTTAAAAGTTTTCATTCTAGTTTTAAACTTTAACGCTAGTTAAAACTGTTACTCCGACAAAAATGTATTTTAGAGAAAGGAGAACAAAAGTAAATAAAAAAAAAGGAGAGATTTACATTAACAACGACAACAACAGAAGAACGCTTCTAAACAATTGTCTTAAAGAACAAAACCAAACAAAACTTAATACAACAGGCAGCGTACAAATTTTGTAAAAAAATAAAAAAAAAAATTAGACTCGCGGCTTCACTAAAAGCTTTTGTTGTGTTGTGTTTGTGTTGTGTTGAGCAATTTGGTAACATTTTCTAAGCGTAGTAGGAATGAAGATTTTGAATGTTTTCGTAGTAACTCAAGGGAATACTATTTTTATGGTTTTGATTTCTTTCTTTGTCTTTGGGCTTTGGGATTTGTTGCTAGTGACGTTGATGGTGGCGTAACTGGTGGAATGGGAAATTAAAATTTATGAAAAGAGGAAAAGAAACAAAAAAAAAATAAAAGTCTTAGTTTTTATATTTTTTAAATTTTCTGCTTAAAACGAACCAAAAAGTTTAAGATGAATGAGATTTTTTATTGTGCACTGAATAAATTACAAAAAAAAAATAACATTTTGTATACTATGTAAAGGTAGGCAAGCAGTGTTTATCGTTTCTAACTGAACAAATAAAACAAAAAAAAAAAACCAATTTTGCAAATTGAAATGAAAATATTTTATGATTATTATTGGCGAATTTGTTTATGAAAGCAAACAATTTTAGCATTTTAAATGAAATTCCACCTTCAAAATTCATAAATAATTTCAATATTTAAGTTGAATACTAACCACAATAAAGCCAGCCCCAGCGACATACATGATGTGTGTCAGATATTTCATTATTCTCCATACAATTGGTACAGTAAATTTGAAACTTTTTATTTCTACGATAAGAAATTACCATTCACAGATAATGAAGTTGAGCGTAAATGAACAAATGTATTCATTGCATGCATACATACATTAATTTGGTCATTACAACCCTTCAGTCAGGATACGACCAGTTAACTTCGAACAAACAAATTTTTGGAGAAAATTTTCATGGCAACTTTTTATTTACTCTTTGAGTTGTGTCAGAAGACATTCTGAGAGGAAGTCGCTGAAGAAATATTGCTTCATGCTCATATATCAGTTTGTTCGAGGTAAACCTCAGGTCTCACGTCTAATAAAACACTCAGAAATCTATTAGACTACGCATTCCATTACGAAGATTTATTGTTGAATAGGCCTTTAATGCAAATTTTGTATCAGAAAAAAATTAAGATTTTTTTGTTTTTATTTTAAGAAAAGTTCTGGAGAGTGCATCGAATGTCGTAGCGAACGTATATGAGTGATCGAGCTGTATTCAACAGCAACAAGAACACATTATAGTTTCGGACGGCTTGCCAGATAACAGATTTTATTATGAGAAATGAAAGACAGTTTGAAGACACGAATTGCATTCAATACTGAAGACGACAGAAGCCAATTGTAGAAATGGCAGAAATGGAGAAATTCTGACCATTAATGCATGAAAAAACATCAAAAGGCTGAAAAAAAAACGGCAGAAATATTAACGTCTGTACATAATATCCTGAACCAAAATTCTTGGAAAATGGGGTGCCACATGACTTGAATGGACAAACAGGTTGGGAAAACCGCCAAAAGCACTTGCTGAGATTTTGCTTCAAAAGTACAATAGAAAAATCAATGTTGCATTGATTGTTTCTGGCGATGAAAAATTTATTTATTTTCAGAATCCTAAACAGAAAAAATCACATGTAAGCTTAGGACAACAACAACTTAGGCCTACAAAAACCAGATGGATTCAGCATGCAGAGAAATTGGCTTGTTTGAAGCTCTGGTGACTCTGTACAGGCGTGGTATATCACAGCTCCTAACAACCTAGTGAAATCATCGAATACCAGATCGCTACCAACAATAAATGATCAATTTAAAACCATTATTGATTAGAAAACCCACAGAATCGACAACAAGACATGGGAAAGTGATTTGTTCACATCTGCAACACAAAGCAAAAACCGCTGTTCAGAATACAAATAAAGCATTAGCTGAGAGCTGCTGCCTCCAATCGCCGTATATCACAAGTTGTGCTTCTTTTCGAATACTATTTGTTTTCATTGATGGGACAAGCCTTAACGGAGCATCACTTCACGATTTGGAAGATGAGGTTGAAAATGTATGCCTAATTAGTCTGCTTCAAATAGATGAAACAGATTTATTGGCGTAGAAGCCTACAAATTATCTTGAAAAATCGATCAATGTGTGGCCAGTATTGGTCAATACTTTGAATAAATTTTCCATTACAAATTTGTGTTTGTCTGCTCATATTCATGGCGGTACAATTAGTATAGCATAGCATAATTTGGTTTTACTTGTTATTTTTACGTTATAAAGATAATTTTGGTGATTGTCTATGTACAATCGTAACTTCGAGTTTTCCACCAGGGACAGTTGATTATGGACGTGTTATTGAAGCTACATTAGCCATTATTACTAATACATACATACATAATGGTCACTACAAGCCCCTCAGTCAGGATAACGACCTGGAATTCTCAAACCACTTAATGGTGTGTGTGTGTTAATTTTTATACATGAGTGGCGGCATGGCATGCCTAATATTTGGAGAAGCTTTTTAGGGCAATTTTTATTTTATCTCAGAGGTTTTGCCAGCCAATCTGCTGAGAAGAAGTCACTGAGGGAATTTTCCTATCATATTTTGATTTTGTTAGAGATGTCTGCCCTGTGGTTTGTATTATGCACCACGTTCTAATAAGCCAATACATTATCTAGATAAACTACAACGACTTCTATATCCATTATTTCGATGTATGTCTTGCAATTCCTCAGCTTTTTTAGGTACGTTACTCGATGTTAATCGCCTTTTTACAGTCCAGACTGTTCTGGATCCCGTATACCAGGATGCTATTGCCTTAATTGTCATTTGACTAACAGTAAATATGCTTAGATCCTAACGCACTACTTTATAGACTACGCGGACTTCAGTCTGTTTTAGCAAATCACATGAACGGTTATAGCATTAACAATACTTGTAAAGAAAATATTGTTTTCACAAAGTGGATGTCTGTTGTCCTATTGATGCTCTATTGATGTCCTATTGATTTGTGGAGACTTTTGCTTTAAAAAATTGTTTTTAGGACTATCTTCTTCGCAATGAAATAAATGCTCTACAAAACATTTTCCATAGCAAAGCATATAATCGTGTGAGTGTTGGCGACAATAAGCTATGCGAACTTTTCCATGAGATCGACGTTGTTGAGGAAGATTGTTCAGCGTATAATTCAACCAGCGCTAGATCTGGCTCTGAATTGCCGTTCGGACTAAGAATATATTAATGTGAGAATCAATGGATGACCTTGGCTGCATTGGAAGCAAAAGGCGAGCGGGTGCAAGAAGAAAATGCTTCTGCAAGAAAATGCTAAGGGTTGTTCAGATCATTTGCATAAGCAAATGAGCAATTAGATAACAGTTCTCCAGAGTTGCGGATTATGTGGACGTTCAACAAATTGTGAGATTTCTTTCTTCTAACATTGGTAGTCTTAGTAGGTAGTGTATTGGAGGTAGTGTATTGGTTTGTTAGACATGAGGCCGTGGTTCAAACTCCAGCCCAGATATCTCGAACAAAACGAAATATGAAGGAAAATATTTCTTCAGCGTTTTCTTCTCAGTAAATAAAATTACCATGAAAAAATTTCTCAAAAATGTTGTCGTTTGGAGTCAACTTCACTCATGTATAAGATTAAAACAAACAACATAAGTGGNACAACATAAGTGGTGTGAGAAGCTAGATCATAATCCTGACTAAATGGTTGTAATGGCTAATTAAGTAATTAATATTGGCAGGGCGTAGTTTTTCTCTATGGAGACTACTAACTGAGAGTCATTTCAATAGATTACGTTTCCTGCATGTAAGAAAACTGGGCTCTAGCTTGGGGCAGATAAAACTGAGAGACATTGTTTGTGGAAATTTATTGCGGTGACTAGTATGATTTTAACTCAGCTTAATTGAATTCGGGTTTGCCAGAAATCTGCTGAGAGGAAGTCACCAAAGAAAGAAATTTTTCCAAAATTTGTTATCATTTGTTATCATAAGATCACTTCAATTTTTATGATGGAGGATGTTCTATGGAAAGCGGAATTCATTGCATTGACGTTACTGTAGAAAACATCCAGATTTACTACAGGATTTGTCTACACTACTTCAGAATGGATCCGGCAAGAAATATTGGCCAAAAGACGTATATTTTATCAAGGAATTTATTAAAAACGAAAATTATATTAATCTGGAGAGGAATTAGACAATACACTTGCCTATTTGTACGTGTCACCACATCAATGTATCGCTTTTATGTTGAGAGGAGGGCATAGGTCATTACAAGCCTTCTGTCAGTACAACAACCTAGTTTCTCACAGCACTTATGTTGTGTGTGTCAATTTTATACATAAGCGGCAGAACCCACTCTTTAAAGTCGACTCCGAACGATGGATTTTTGAGAAAATGTTTCGTGATAACTTTTATTTACTTTCAGAAATGCGTCTACCTTTCAAAAAAAAAAAAAAAAAAAAAAAAAAGTTTTTGTTGTTAGTTTTACTTTCTGGTGTTCGTTTGCGCAGAGTATACATATCCTCCGGTAGAAAGGGCACGTGCATTGTGTATTTAAGCTAAAGTTTGCATCAATTTAAAACCAATGGTATTAACGTATGTAAAATGTGGTACTTTGCTAACGATCTTGTTTACCTAAAAGGTAGCAATATTAATTTTCTCCCGTTTTGTCAAAGATTTCAGTAGAAATTTCGAACCGTAACAAAATATCTTCTATGTCATCAGGTAGATTCTTAAAAAACTCCGAGAGAGCACTTCTAGGTATGTCTCTCGTTTTGAGATATTGCCCCGTAATCGCAGGCACAAGTAAGACTATATTGGCCTTGTGCATACTCTTTAGATTACATGAGATTTTACTGTAAAGAACTGCATGCACATTAAACCGCCTAAATACAATTTGCACCCTGACTTTTTGGTATGGATTTTGAACTGGTGTACGCGAATAGGCCACAAGCCGCATCGCTCCATAGAGCTTTCATAATCCGTACTCTTGATCCGATAGGTACACGTTTGATGTTATATTCCACATTCAGCGACGTCAATATGCTTTTCAAAAGAATAAACACACGTTGTTCTATTTAAAGCGCTTATAGAAAGACCTGCTATAAACTGTAAGGTGCGTGGACCTTTACGTTTAGTTCTATGATTTATTCATGCAGTGATTAAAAATTCTGTCTCTTTGTTTGTTTCCATGTCTGGAATGTTCAACTACATCTCATGTTGTTGACTGGTGGGGAATTCTTTGTTATTGTTTTTGTTGCAGATGTTTACAAATGTAAACCATCAGCCGGTGTCGGCCTAGCTTCTCACACCACTTATGTTGTTAATTCGTTACATGAGTGGCGGGACATACGGTTTAAAGTCGACACCAAACGACATATTGTTGAGAAACTTTTCATGGCAATTTTATTTACTCTCAGAGTTTTTGCCAGAAATATATTTTTTGGAATTTTGGATTGGAACCGTGGCCCTTCGTCTAGTACTAGACTACAGCGACTTGGCTCACCAAGTGCAATTAAAAAAAAAACTGTCTAAAATACCGCCGCTGTATGTGACAATGTACAGGAGAAGCAGAGGCAGTCAACTTCTCTTCGCCCACAAGAACTCGGAATTTCACAGACCACAATTCGAGGAATTTCCCTTAGAGACTTTGATCTGCACCTGCACAAAATTCACTTGACCTAGCAATTGAAGGTAAACGACCATTGACAACAGTATGTGTTTGCAGAATGAACTCCTGCAATAGTTGGGAACTGGACATAATTTTTATCTAAAAATCATCTTCAATGATAAAATCCAGTTCGGGATGATTGGGTACGTAAACAAAGTTGTTGGACGACAACAGTTAGATCATATGAGATCCAAAAGCGTCCAACGTATCCTGAAAAAACGGTCTATCACCCAAAATCTGATGACGTCAGTTTTGAAGAGCAGGCCACTCACATGAAAATGAGCTAGTTTCTCCACATTCTGTCAGCTTCTGCAGTAACCTTAGTGGGGCAGACTGTGCTCGTCAGCGAAACTGCTAATAGTACAGGCTCTGGTCAGAATTTCTATTAGAGTGCCAACCCATTCTGTTGTCAAACTCAAGTAGTTTCTTGATTTTCCTACTGTACACTGCAGGAGACAGCAGTTTTGAAATTCGGCAGCTGGAAACTTTGAACCACTTATGGTTTGTTGAAGTCCATGCTTCTATTAGCAATTTGAAGAAGTACTCATGTAATGGTGCATATATCCCTTCTATCATGTCTTCATCAACAAGTACATTCATACTTATATAACTGGACATTACGGAAATTTACGAGGCATTTTTAGAATGTTCGCTGCTTTTTATTCGAAATCCGTTGAATCCTTTTAAAACATTTGCAAATTTATTGTTCCGTTTTTATTCTTTCATATTTCGGAGCATTTTTTGTTTTTGTTTTTTTTCTCTGTTGTTTTTCGTAGAAAATGTCTAAAAAAAAAAGATTTTTGTACCATGAATCAAATTAATTAAACTAACAGAACACTAACAAGGCTAAAAGGAATTCATGTCCTTTGTTTTTTGTTTTTTTTTTTTGTTTTTATTTTTAAATTCAATAATTAAAAGGCTTTTGGGCATAGAAATTAAGAATTTGAAAGTATATTCTGAACAAAACCAAAGAAGATGAAACCTAAGGGGTTTGGATAATTTCCTACATTCCACATCGACCATATCACATCCTTTTGAACTCAATATTGAAAAATATTCATAATTTTTGCGGTAATCGCCGTTGTCTAGTATGTTGTGCGTTGGCTTATTAGACGTGAGGCTACGAGTCAAACCCCAGGTCAGAAATTTTTTGACAGAACGAAATATAAAAAGAAAAATTTATTCGCCAACTGCCCCTCAGCAGATTTCTAGTAAAAACTCCTTGAGAGTAAATAAAAGTTTCTTAGAAAAATCTGTCATTCGGAGTTGACTTTAACCTGCAGATCCTATCCCTTGTGGATAAAATTGACAAACGCAACATTAGTTGTGTTAGAAGAGCGTAATGCTGACTGAAGGGTTGTAATGATCAATTATGTTATGTATGTAGGTTAGTGGATAGCTTACCGTTCACAGCCAAGTTCATACAAGATCCATTGTGTTACCCAGTGTGAGGAAAGCCTCTTTGTCATGATTCGTTAGGTCTGTGTTTGTGAACCACCCCGAGGTCTGGATAAAAGCTTTCAGTTCCATTAATGGCACGTTTGCCAGCTTGCACAGAGTTTCCGGCAATATTTGGCAAAAGTTCTAAGCGTAAATACAATTGCCATGAATAAAATTCTTCAAAAATCTGTCGTTTGAAGTGTACATTAAACTGCAGGGGCCGTCACTCCTAAATAAAATTAACACACAAAACATAAATGACGTGAGAAACTGGGTTGTAATCCTTACTACTAATTATGTTGGTATGTAAGAGGTTTTTTTTTATCATGTGTTCCATATGAGTTGTGCATGTTTTGTATTGACAGTCACTGTTTTTAACCGTTTTCGTTTTTTTTTTTGAGCGATAAGCAGTGTCTACCTATTTAAATCTGGCTATTCTAAAGGCATATTTATTGCTTTGAATTTAGTTTTGTGACAACTTTTGAATTTAAAATCCATGGCTGTTGGCACATTTTTTTTGTTAGACTTTTCAGTTATAAAACGTTTCTTTACAAGGCTGTTTTTGAGTTTCTGGCGTATTTAAATTTATTACGAGATCAACTTCCTCTACATAGATGTGGTAATAAAGCCGATATGGTAATAAAATTTTGAAAGAAATTGTTGAGTCATAATTCTTTTGTTTTTGTTTTTGTTTTTTTTTTGTGACTTTATTTTCGCACACTTTTGAAGTGTTTCCTGATTCTAGTTCTTAACATTAGTCCCTCGAAAGAGTAATCTGTGGGTCGGATTTTTCTGCACCATTCTCATGAACAGCGACGATATTTTTGACAGATTTAGCGTTACGTGTGGTGGTGCTTGATCGTTTTACTGAACTAGTAAACTCGAATTCATCTATCAGAGGCCAATTAGCCGTCCTCTCCCTAAGGATGCCGAAACCAGAACAGCCATCTTGGCACTGACAGCTTGCGCTCGTTGGTTTTAAACCATGATCTCTCGTCTAATAAGCCAACTCACTAACTCACTAGACTACAGCGGTTGTATAAATAGCAACTAATGTGACTGATACAACTTCAACAAGATGGCCCTTATCAAAGTTTAAAGACTTTATTGAAAAAGCCGATTTCAGAGCTCATTATGATGGAAAAAAGAGAATTCAAATTGTGGCTATTCTTTTAATCGATAAAAATTCTGTGCAATTTATTTGCTACGCAACAAACTTGTGATAATAAACTTTGTTGCAATGCAGAATATGCAGCAATGAAACAAAAAAGTGCAACAAAAAGTTTGGAATTTAATTAAACTTTTCAAATACAAAAAAAAAAAAAAATGAAACGATATTTGCATGAGAGCGCGCATAAACTTTAAATTACATTTTCTATAATCCTTTAAGGTGTTTAAAGGCATTCTCAAACATGTTCACATATTTTCTTTTTTTTTTTTGAGTGTTTTTCGGTTGCATTTTATATCAGACATCACATATATTTGTTTTAAATCGCTCATGCTCAATAACCAGAATATATTTTATTTAATTTACTATGTGCAGGCATTTACTTTTTAAATAATAATTCGCATTCCATAATTAAAACTAATTTTACAGCATATGTGTGGTATAATCATTTAAAACTTAATGACATTGAAAAAAGAACATAATAAAGTTAGTCAATTAAATATAATTATTAACAGCAAAAAAACAACAAAACACAATAAAACATTCAACATAATCAGTTATTAATAAAAGGGTACAGTAATCCCTCGATTTACATCATGATCCATTCTTAAAATAGTAACGAAAGTTGAATTGAAAATTACTCATACGTTCCAAAGGGAAATTTGAAACTTGAAAAATGTGTTACAACAAAAACGGTTTAAAATTTTAACAAATTTATTCTTTTTTGTTGTGAAGTACACTTGTTCCGCTTAGAGATGGTCTTTCATTTCATTCATATGACTGCCGCAGCTGACCTCCAAAGTATCTCATTCGCCCAATTTTTCATGCTGCACCTTTTCGAGTGTATTGGATCGGTATCTTGTCAAAGCATCCCGGAATGTTGGCCTTCAAATACTTAATTGTCTCTGGTTTGCCGGCAAAAGCTTTCCTTTAATGGCGTCCACGAGAAAATAGATCAACAATGCCAAATCGATTCTTGGCGCCAACAAACAATTGTGACATGAGTAGTTGCACCATCCTGTTAAACCATACAACGCCATGAAGAGTGGGTTCAAAAAATTGGTCATTGGTCATTGGTCAAAAATTGGTCATGGTGCGATAGGTATTCTCCATTCACAATAACGTTTGCGTCGTCCTTATTTCTAAAAGAAACATGAGCTAATGATCCTCCATTCCACAAGCCGCATCAAACAGTCACTCGCAATGGGGGCATGGCTTCTGTGAGATCATTGTATGGGTGTTCTAAGCTCAAATACGACAATTTTGCCTATTAAAGTACTCCCGAAGTTGAAAATGAGCTTCATCCGAAGAGATAATTTTTTTTTTTTTTTTTTTTTTTTGCAAAAAAATATAGTTCAACGATTGTCCAAATCGCACCTTCTTGGTTGCCAATTGACCATTTTCGGCTAAATAAACGTTTGACGCAATAAATCGATTGTGGCATGAGAGTGTGTGACAAGTTTCATCATGCTGTTGAAACCAAACATCGTTCATTTCAATACCATGAAGAAAAAATTGATTATCTTGGTGCGATAGGCGTAATTATTGAGCCGTCAGTTGAGATCATAAAATGAATTTTGAGAATGACATAAGTGTTGCCAGATACAAAATAACCGATGTGCAAAATTTAACCCGATAGTTGTACGCATGACACATTGGTCAACGTACAGGAAAGCCTTGTTCTTAATTTCTGTTAAAGTCCCAGAATGAAAAAGGCGAAATATTCTCCACTTTCAACAAGGTTCAACACCTTGGTTAGCCTTGCTTTCGAACAAAACGAAATATGAGAAAATATTTCTATCGGCGACTTCGACTCGCAATATTTGGACAAAGACAAGCCTTTTTTTAAGAGGTCTTCACTAGAGGTCTTCAAACCTCTAATAATATTATCAAATCACGAGTTATTACTCCCAACATCAGAGGTGCACAGTGCCAAAGGATCAATACTGGTACACATCAAGGTGCATTAAACTAGGCTTTTACTGATGACATTACCATGTCTGGAATGTATCGAAAGACACTAAAACTAATTCTAAATCGAGTATATAGTTTCTGCAACGAATCAGTTCTTAAAATTTTTTCCAAAAGAGCATATGGCTTCCAAAAACCATTTCCATCTTAGCCGATCACACATAACCGATCATTACAATCCTTCAGTCAGGATTAGGACTTAGTTTCTCGCATCATTTATGTTGTGTGTGGTACCTACAGTTTAAAGTCGTCTCCGAGCAACAGATTTTTTTGGAAAACTTTTCATGGCAAATTTTATATTTACTCTCAGAGTTTTTGTCAGAAATCTGCTGAGAGGATGTCGCCGAAAAAATATTTTTTTTTCATATTTCGTTTTGTTGGAAATGCCTAACCTGGAGTTTGAACCATGGTCTCATGTCTAACAAGCCAACACACTACCTACTAGACTACGGCAACTGCTATTATTTTTGCATCTTCTCATGCACGAGTGCATTGTCCTAGATCTTAGAGTATCAAACAATTCCAGCTGTTAGTTGGCCGGCAAAGGCTTCTCTTGAGCCTTAGGAATTCCATTCAAATGCCATTCTTATTGTACTATCAGTATTCTTTCTAATAGCATGGTGGATCCATCTTCCTTTCTTGCATTTTATTTGAGTTATTATGTGTTCCTCGTTAATAAGGTTCCAGAGATCTATGGTGCTGATGTTAATTGTTCAGAATATTTAGCAAATGATTCTGAGAAACTGGTTGATGTTGATGCATGCAGTTATTGCGTAATGGTGTTCAATACCACACACGTATCACTTCCGTACAACAAAGTCGATTTTACACAAGCGTTGAATATTTTGAGCTTGATTTGTCTGGTTGTATGTAAATTTCCCCCATTTTGACTGTAGTCCTTCGAATGGTTGACTTTGTAGCATGATGTTGTCGGCGCTTACTTTGTTTATTCTCATGGATTTGGTTTTCTTGTTATTTTTCTCCTCCAGTTCGATATTGAGCGCTATTCTTTCAAAATCCTCTAAGTTTGTTGGCATTTTGGAGACTTTGTGTGAGAGTAGACAAATATCATCTGCATATTCCAAGTCCTCGAGTTGACCATGTTATTCCTCTTCTCTCAGAAGAGACTTCGCTTATGATGATATCATCCAGCACGATGGTAAACGACTGAGGCGTTAGGGCTATCCTTATTTTACTCCAGCATTTATGTGAAATGGTTGACTTATATTGCTGTCGTGAATAACTGAGAGTTCTACAGCCTTGTTCCTAGCTCATATGAGTCGTAATATCTTCTTGGATACTCCTTTCTTTCTCAATGCTTTCCACATGGCAGTTCGTATGATGGTATTGAAGAATTTTTTCAAATCTACGAACAGTACAGGGAGGTACGAAATTAAGGAGATTTTTCTATTATAATGCGTAGAGTGTTGGCTTGGTCTTTGCAGCTCTTGTCTATAGGGAAACCTACCCGTTCTTCTCGTAGGCTGGTGGTATATACTTTTGTGGCCCACTATAATTTTAGCATACACTTTAAGCAATCTTTAACTGGACATAATTATGCGTTTGTTTAGTTCTTAATAAAAAACAATTTAAGAAAAAAAAAATCTTGTTTCATTATTTCCGCGGAAAAAAAAAACGAAACAGAAATAAAATGAAGAAAAATTTTCTAAAAGAAAATTAAAGAAAAACATCTACAAGACAACTTAATTTTTCCTTTGATTTTCTTTTTATTTCTGTTTTCTTTTAATTTTTGTTTAACTTTCATTTTCATTAAATGAAAAACTATATTTTTTTTTTTCAGTTTCAACACACATTACACAAGCCACACTGAAGGACATTAAAGAAAACTTGTGCTGTTTTTTAACGCCCCTAGCATTAAATTGTCAACATTATTACAAATAAAACGGAACATTTAATTTAACGCAGTATACAACTAGAAACAATTATAAAGCAGAGCCAGCAAGTAAGTCATTAAGCAGGAGTTAGACAGTGACTAGCATACATTTTTTTTGAAATGCTTTGAAACAAACATCATACCCAGATGTGGGTGTAACGAAAACGTTTCTTTAGGTACACTAATGTGTACTAACGCGACTGTGCTATGTACTGAGAGATGAAATTAATTTTCTTTCATTTTCTATCTTCAAGAAAAATATGTATCAAATGTGCATGTTAAATGTACTGACAGTTCATATTTGTTGTTGGAATTTCTGTTAAAAATTTCTTTTAGAAATTTCTGAAGCAGAACATCAATGGCAAAGAAAATCATGAAAACGAAATCGTGTTGAGTTGAGGTAACAAATGAAACATTTTTCGAGTGAAAAAGAATGTTATAAACAAGTCCATGTATTTGATATTCGGTGTTAAAGATTATTTCTTTAAAGAAAAATTGAGCCTCAATTGAAATTGAAAAAAAAATTAAAACTCACTAAGGTATTGTTTATTTGAAGGTGGAACAATTCATTTTCCAATCTCCTAATTTAATTTTCAATATCTTTCCTATTGGGCATGTTCCCAGCCTGGAGATTGCCTACAGTTTCTACTGATAATGGTCTAACGAATCTAAAATAAAATGATTTGTTTATGTTGCTGTCAAACCGCCTTAAAGAACATAACGTATCTTGGTCACCTAAGGTTCCGTTGTAATACCGAGATTCTTCTGTCATACAATTTTAACTCTAGGTTTGCATTTCTCAAGTATTCCGATAGACTTATGACAGTGTGAGTTCTATTTATACTTTGCCTTATGTTCTTGGAAAAAATTCCATGTAAATTACCACCGAATACCCTACAACGACCATGTCCGCACTTCCATATGTCCTGCTTGAACTACAGATTCAAATGAAATAAAATGATTTTACTGGCAAGCTAAAGTTCGTCAGATCGGATAGAGTAATACTCAAAGGAAATAATATCCTGCCATAACATGGAAGGAAATCAAAGAGGAACCTAGTAAAGTGCCAGTTGATCTATATGCCTAGAGGGGTACCTTTGTAGTCCATCATCTAGCATCGTGTTCCACTAATGGCAGAAGTAAAGAGACGTGGCTTTAAAGGAAGCTGCGTAAAGTTACCGTAGTCTAGTAGCTAGTGTGTTGGCTTATAAGACATGAGGCCTCGATTTAAGCCCCAGCTCAAAAATACAAAGAATATTATTTCTGCGGCGACTTCCTCTCAGCCAGGTGAAGGGTTGTTAATGATAAATTGTATGTGATATTAAATCGCAGTGCAACATGTTAGCTAACAAGTAATTTAGAAAAAAATCCAAAGAGAAACCTGGTAAATTACTTGCCAAGGAAGTGAAGAGAAATCACCACCCTGAGGAGTACCTCTATAGGCTAACATCTCTTTGTTGTCTACCACTAACGAAAGAAGTTCAAGACGAGTTAAGAAGTCCCAAGCCAAAGATAGGCTTTAGTAAGATCAGTAAAAACATGGTTGAAGGCTTATTCGATGCAAAAAAAGGCTGCCATAGAATAGTCCTTAACGTACACGGATTTTATGTGTGTAAAGAGCTGTCTCAATCGATTTGTCCCCTCCCAGTGAGGGAATGATAGGAAATTGTTAAAAGCAAGTGCTTAAACGAATACGAAAGTCAAAGGCTCTTAACAATGTTGCGATAAGAATAGAATAGTGGGTAACATAAAGAATTTTCAGCTCTGTCACTCTAACAATTCATAAAAATGAGTGCAGGATAGTTATTGAAAATAGCCAAAAATGAGGAAAGAATTTGTACTACTTTGAATGCCAGCAAAAAAAAAAACAAATGTCAACTGATATATTGAAGGGGCGTGGAGGCTAAGGTTATCCCGGTCCTTAAGGCTATCAAATCACTGCATTGTCTTTCAGGCGGAAATATCGACAATGCGGGTTGCGGTGAAAAATTTTTTTGGACGAAAATGTTTCCAAACGAGAAATTACCATACATTCCAATATCCAGGGGATTATCAGAGCATTGGGTTCTAATTAACTAACTCTAGGGATGGTATAAGACTGCCGCAGATGTCTAAACGGGATAGCGAATCTATAATTATTTATATCACTTGGTTGTGTCTATGTCCCGGTATAGAGAGACATTCCGGCTAACTGCAGAGCGGATGAATTGGCCAGAAGGGCCACAACCATCGAACTGTCTGTTGAATTCTCGACATTGGGTAAACCGTAAGCTTACAATTTGACAGTGCAATCGTGGACCTTATCACAGTAGATGGACAGCTTCCGACACTGACAGAACGACCTGGAAAATCTGGCCAAGGGCTGGATAGAAGGCGAGTGGCAGCTGTGGTTTAAAGTCAAGCAAAGTAGACTCAGCACTAATGTCGGGGGTTTTACGGGGCATTACATTATAGGAACGCATGCGAGGCGTATTGGTCTTGGACACCTAGTAAACGATTTTTGCATAAGCTGTTGAGATGAGGATGGTTTAAGAAGGATCCGCAAAAAAAGAGTCCTCCATGTAAGGACTACATTTTCACATAAAATAGTTACTCATGTCCCCTTGTTTTACTCCTAACTTTTCGTTAAATGCTACAAAAAATTCTCATGGAAGGCCATCAGTCCATTTTAATGAACCTTCATATTTTATTTCCATTTTTACTTGATGGATAATGCTGTCTAATTACAAAAAAAAAAAAAAAAAAAAAAAAAAAAAATCAGAAAGAGAGAAAATTCAAGTCTCGACAAGAATAACAATTTCGTAACAAGGAAAAGTTTTTATTTTTTTTTAAGTCTTTTTCTCTTTCTATTAAAAAAAAAAGAGAAAATTTCTTTGAAAGAAAATATCAAGAATTTTTCCTTTTGAATATTCGTTTTTTCTTCTTTTATTTTCGCACAACAAGGAGTGGCAGTGGAAATGGAATTGTGATTACAAAGGAACGTTTAAAAGCCATGGAAGCTGAAAGTAGAGCAAATAAACGTTTTAGATTTCAAAAGCACCCATTATGCAAGCAGCATGTGTAGAAAATGTGACACATTTAAAGCATGTTCTTGTGAGAAGGGAACGTTGTATTGTTATTTAAAAAAATTTAATTTTTTTTTTTTTTTTGATAATTTAGCACGCGTCTGAGAAATTTTTATAAGGATTCCCTAATAATAACGCAGCAAATGTTTTCATCAATAGCATACTATTACTTATTATGACAATGGAATGGCTTTCAATGGAATGTTAGACAGCCTAGTAATACCCATTCAAAAAGAAAAGAAAAGAAAAAAAACCTCAACGTATTTTCAGTTGGATAAAATGGAATTTCTATTTTGACTATTGTTTATGTTATTGTTGTTGTCGTTGTTGCAGTTATTATTCTAACTATTATTGCTGTTGTCCTAAAACAATAACAATAAATATGGGAATTTATGTGAATCCATTTGGCAAAACAAAAATTTTATTTTTGCTTATCACATGGGAGTATATTGGGGGATGTGTTGTACTTAATTTGGTTTCTATTTGTTTTTTTCTGTTTTTTATAAATTAAAATAGAAAATAACGCTAGAATTTTATTTAAAAATTATTCGCTTTTATACTCCGCACAGTTCTAAATAGGGTTGATGGGTACTTTACTCTTTACCTTCTTCGAAATGAATTTTGAAGAAATCATTGCTTGGAAGTGCTGCTCTGATATCTTGTTACATGAGATAATCTTATACATTCTGCCGCTTGACCGATATGGTCTTTGGATTCCTAGAGATTATGTAAGGCAGATTAAGATGGTTTGAGTATGACTGGTAATCTCTGGAGCAGACAACGAGCTATTCCTAGTTTACGCTCATATGATTCAATGGACACATAGTGACATTGAACGTAACAAAAATGACAGAAAATTCTAAGAAATTTATACACGACGTTTATCATTGCTTTTGACGTTGTCCTTTGCTCTCCACAGAACTCATGCAATATTCGGATTGGTGATACCATAGCACCTTATAGAATATAAACGTACTCTGTATGGCGAATGAAGATTTAAACCTAAGCTAAACCTTGCTTATATTTGTCCCATACTCTTAGAAACTGGACACAGCTGAAACCGACTAGAAAACATTGTTTTTATCACCAAAGCGCTTAAATCCAGCTCACACTTTAACCTTCAAAAGGTACCCAGATATGTTCTTTCATCGGTTTTTGGTGACAGAATGTTGAAGATTTAGACATGGTGGCGAATGTGTCCTAACGGAACTTACGGTTATTTCAGAAACTCGGAAGGTTCAAACCCACCACTAATGAATCATGACAAAGGGCTTACTGCACATTGGGTAACACAACGGATCATATGGCTTTCCCGGGTGAACTTGCCTATAGACGGCACGCTATCCGCTAGCTTAATGTAACCTAAAGCTAAGGATTCAAGAGTCCTTTGGGCTATTATAAATATGGCATAAAATATCATAGTCATTTTAGATTTATTTGGAGCTATTGATTCCATTTGTTCCATTCTGATGGAATATAATGTCATTCAAATGTTTAAATGTCTTCGGCTACTGCCTATTAGCAGATTTCTGAAAAACTCTTGATCTTCGAAGTCGACTTTAAACCTGCAGGTCCCGCTACTCATATATATAACATTAACTCAAAACGACATAATGGCGTGAGAAGCTAGGTTGTCAATCGTGACGGAATAGTTGTTATTACCAATTAATATTCAGATGTATATGTGGAACGTAGTGCCGCATTATAGAAAAGTGGTGACTCCCAGCAATATGACTGTTGCCAAGTTGTCAAGTTCAGAAGTCTCAGCTGGATTATCCGATACTGATGGCACTTGAACTATTACCTTCGGAGCTTGTAGTCTTTCGGCAGTTCAACACGCCTGTACTAGAAGTGTGTAGAACAATTCCTACACTATGAGAAATATACTCCAATAGAGAGTACGTTTTCAATGATTTAAGCCGCAGGACGATTACTGATATCAGAGGCAGTCCGAAAACTCTATTGTTCATATCGGACTTGGGTCGATGCTGGATGTTTCTGTAGGAGATAGTGACACGGCTGAAGACTACCCTCAAATCGGTTCTTGGATTTTAAAAGTAACAACAAAGCTGATGTACTTATTACAGGCAGGTACAATGAAAAATTTAAATGAATTCATACATGCAGAGGTGCAAACGAATGATTTCATATAAACTTCACTCATTTAGAAAGATAGATGGAATTATTAAACCATGTCTAGTGAAACCATATTTAAACAATTTTAAAAAATTATTTTAAAGCCTCATAAATAAATGCAAAGAGATTTTTATGATGAGTTTTTTTTATTATTATTAATAAAGAGTACAGTAGAGTACAAAACCCTTGTAGAAGGAACAGGGATGAAGTCTATTTGTTTGAGATTATTTAACATGGCTTTTATTGGTTTATTAAAATAATTGAAGCGAGTTTCAAATTAATTCAATTCAACATTGTCACTTGCACTATCTATCACTGCGGTTGTGCGAATGTGAAGATATAACGAATGCTGATACTAGCATAGTTACAGCTCGTAAAGTGGTCATCAGATCCCTAGAGAATGTGTACATCACACTGATGAACCTGTGCAGATGACGATGACTACTGTTATGATGATGATGTTGCTGGGATCCTTTCGATTTGCGTTTACCCTTTGTCGTTGCATCAACGTTGCTGGTGTCTGTGGCATCTGAAGGTGATTTAGTGTCATTGAAATTAACTTTTGATTTTTGTATACTTGAGATTTCACCACCAGAATCACTATTCGATGTTGAATTTTGGCGGGAAATGGTGCGACGTATATTCGAGTGTTCGGTCACATCGGGTAAACCGCCAAAGCCTGTGGTCTGTAAGTAAAAAAATATGCTGTACATTATCACTGCTACCAACACCACCACCGTGACGATGGCGATTGTGACATGCACCAGCTCCAAGCTACTGTGTGCATACTTTCGTACATTCCATGCAAAATTATTATGCCCATCGACTAAGGGCACATCACGCAATATGCGTGTTACGATTTTCAGTCTTTGTGTATGGGAGTTGCGGCTGGGTGTCATAACAAAATGCTGATACAACAAAGTGGCTGCCACAGCCAACAAACCCAATGCCACGACCAGCGTTAAGACAATCACACACGAACTGCGACCGAATTTTAGTATCTGCGACTTTTGGTTAATGGCATACTTATTGAGAAGAATTATTTTTGCTTGACTAAATACGTTCGCCTTGTGAGCATTACAAACCTCAAAATCATTAAGATTTTTTATTAAAAAAAAAAAGACAATTTAATGCGAAAAATAATAAATTCTTTAAGCGATTTAAGTCATTAATTTTCCAGCCTAAATTTTGCAAAAAAAAAAAAAAAAAAATTCTTTCGAGATTGCCACTCTTGAAAACGAATTCGTTAACAAAAACGAATGCAAAAATTTTATCTTGTTAACCACAATTATTCTTACAATTGCCAACGAAATGCTACTGTTGCTACGAATTGCTATCTGTTGACCTGCCACTGAATACAATAACTTCACATCATGTGCACTCTTTTTTTTCTTTTTTTTCGATTTTGTTTCAAGTACTTACCACACTTGTACGCCCACATGGCCCTGTTTTAAACGTTCCATGTCGGTTTGTGCCCAGGCCGGTCTCACCCCACATCGATTTATGATTTATATCGTTACTAAATAAGAGTATGTAGCTTGTAGGTTGCAGTCGCCATAGTCTGATGGGTACTGTGTTGGCTTATTAGACGTGAGGCCTCGGTCATTAGGGTCAACATCTCCAACGAAACGAAATATGAAAAATTATTTCTTCGGCATCTCTTTTTTAGTAGATTTCTGGCGAATACTCTGAGATTAAATAAAATTGCCATTGAAAGGTATCTCAAAAATATGTCTAACGGACTCGACTTTAAACTGTAGATCCCGCCACTTATCGATAAAATTAACATACACAACTTGAATGGTATGAGAAACTAGGTCGTAATCCTGATTAAAGGGTTGTAATAACCAATTATGAATCTATGTATGTTGCTTCTAGGTTACTCAAAATCATTTTTGGTGGCAAGTTCCACTGCAAAGTAAGCTTCTCTTCAAAGCATTTTACTGTGGAACAGTAAAGACGTTAATTGTCAGCCGCTCAATTCATTAGCTCACGAAGGTCCTAAATGAACCTGGCATTGGACTTGTCTCCTATTATCGTACCCATCTAACTCGAAGAACTCCCCCATGAATTGTCGATGGTAAAGTAAATCACACATTGGTATACAAAAACAATGCATTCTTAATACACACAATGCTTATGCAGAAGAATAGCATCATCTGCCATCTGTCTGTGGCATTGCCGAATGTAGTGGAATGTTATCAATACTTTAATGTGGATAGACGAGGCTTACTAAACTCAAAAGATTGGTCACAGTCTTAGCCTCTCGTTCACTCTTCTTTCACTGAGTAAACCCACTCCTCTAAATGGCTGTAAACCCATAAGCGGAGAGGAAGCTCAACTCGTTGGTTCTCTGCCTGCTCATTGTTGCAAAATCATATACGGCCCTTAAACCAGCAGACAGTAACCCTATTATTCCTATTTCTTCTTAGATATTTCAATATTATCTTGAGTTAAAGTCATAATAGCTGAGTGCTCTTGCTATATACCGCCTTTGGTGCTTTCTGCCCCACAGTATGCTTAAAAGATAGCTGCGAGTTTCACGACGATTATTTCACTTCATCTCCTGTCCATGCATATTCTCCACTCATCCGTATGCCACAGATTGATCCATATTTTAATCTAGCTTCTTACATTACACAATGATGTATGTGTTAGTATTATGCATGCGTAACGTAGACTTAGAGTTTAAAGTTGACACCGAACAAAAAATTTTTAGAGAAAGTTTTCATGGCAATTTTACTTATTCCAAGAGTTTTTCCCAAAAGACTTCTGAGCGAAAGTTACCAAAGAAATTTTTTTCTTCATACATGTTTTTGATCGAGATGTCTGACCTGAGGCTTGAACCTTGGCCTCACCTTAATAAGCCAACAAACTATCTACAAGACTATGACGACTTAAACTTCTTCCAATTGAAATGAATCAACAAAAGTTTTGACTGCCTTAATTCTGTGCAGTTAAAGAAGTATCTCTGCCTCTTTCTGTCTTCTTTTTAGATGAGTATACTCTCCTAAATACCTCTTCTCACTTCACAGGCAAGTTATGAGCTACATCAGTGTTATATAAGACCCTTCATATAATATCAATTGTTATCAAGCGAAAAACACATACTTTTCCATGGCACTCGATTTTACATAAACTGGTCGTGAAGTGTTCAATTCTTGAGGTACAATGATGAGTTAATGCGGATGGATTCTCTTCGAGCACATTCACATTTGGCGTTCTTTAAAGTTCATTTACCGAAAACCTGATAATATACTCAATATGTGGGAGAATAGAATCACACTACGCACTGCCAGATTGAAACAACTGATGTTCAAAGTTAAACAGATAGATAGGCCCCACCCTATAGATTCTATGATGATCAGAAGAATCATTGAGCACATTATTTAAACCGGTAAGGCATCCTAGAAGGAAACAAGTGAATGGCATATCAGATGCTAAGCTGGTAAGTTTCAGGCAATTGGGTTGGAGGAAAAGTTCCTTCCTGGTATAGTAATGCCATGTGCTCATGAAGACACTCACAATTATTCCTAGGAAGAAATAAGTGTTCTTACTTACATATTCACACATATTTACAGGAAAATAATAACGAAATCTTCTTCATTTAAATTCTAAAGAAATTTAATAAAACTTAACAGAAAATCTAGTAGAATTTTATAAAAAAAAAAATTCAATGAACAATTGAAATTTCTTTCTTTTTTCTTTTGTTCTATTTTCCTTTGCATACTTCATTTTTCTTTTCTTTTTTTTTTTTCTTGGCTTCTGAGGAGACATAGTTATTATTGTGGCAAACTAACCAAATTTGGCATTCCTTTTATGCAACCAGTGAACTAGACTAACAAGCCAACCAAACATCCAGCAGCCAGCTAACAACCGGCAAAACTTTCTTCATAAAAGAAAACACTCTTTCCCAGCCAGCCACTTCTTTTATTCCCTCTATTTTTTTGTTCTTGCCACATAATCAAATGCAAATTTCTTATTCAAACTTAATTTTTTTCCTTGTATTTCCTATCTTTTCATTTCTTTCATTTTTACCAGGAATTCTTAAGTGTTGTATGCGTTGTACTGTTGTGGTCTGTTATTATTAAAGGTAAATGGATTTTAAAAGATAAAACAAATTTTTGTTTTCCTTTTTAAAATAGAAAAACAATTTTTTAATGCAAATATTTACAGACAACAAATTTACAAGCATGATTCTGTTCTAGTATTTCGTTAAAATATCCTTTAGAGAAGGACTAACTTTGTACAACCCTTGTGGTAATTTATTGTATGCCACTAGATATAATCAACATGGATAGAATTTTGATAATACAGTAAAGGCGTTATTTAGGTTTAAAAGTCAAAAGATCATTTGTAATGTGTTGACGAAATCTTAACATTTGGGTCCTTATGGATGGATGTACCATGGTCTTGATTATTCTGTTAAGCTATTGTGTAACTAAGAACGAGATATTGATTGTATAACTTTTATTTCTGATTATCGTTACATGAATGCATAAACTTTTCTCATATTCAGGTTAAAGCCTTAGAGTTTATTAAAACACTGTAGGGTACTCACCTACATTGATGGATTGAGCACCAAAGTGACTCTTGTTTTCACTGTTTTATCATCATAATCGTCATGGAGAGATGTCATAACGATTTATTGTACTACCTGCAATCTATGTATATAGCATACCCATTTAATGTTTTCTTAATAATATTGCCCTGATACACTTCAGGAAGCTGTAAGCCTACGTATGCTCCGGATATTTACTTCAGGGATACATTAATGTCTCACAGTTTTCCAGTGTTCTGTCCTCAGCAAGTGTATCAAGTTTCCATAGGGCCCAGTTACTTCCTGAATAGTCTGATGCATTGCTGAAATCTCTTAATTTGGTCACTACAACCCTTTAGTCCCGCATTACGCGAAACACTTGGTATTTATTGCGAAGAAGCTACTGTTACCGTAAACGACGAGTTTCCATTAACTAAACCAATCAACATTAACAACATTTGGTTCCCAACAAAACGTCACAAGTTGCCAAACAGCGCCTTTTAATAATCGATTTATTGCAACATCAATTTGGAGACGTGAGACTTAAAGCCTCTGCATAACTTTTTATGGAGTTTCGTTGTGTTGTTTTGTTTATGCCAGCAAATTTGGTATGCTAGACTAAGCTTAGGAAAAATAAGAATACGCAGCGACTGCAATCTAAGAGATTTAATTCATGCATCTTACCAACCAGCAATAATCGGAACATAATAACTGGCCTTTGGACAGGGCAATATAAACTCAAAATACACCCGTTCAGTATGGACATAAGCAAGCATCCATTTCGTTTAATTAAGCGGCCATTAAACATTTGATGCTATTAATCGATTGTGACATGAGATGTGTGGCAAGTTGTACTATCATGTTGAAATCAAACATCGCTGACATCAATATGAGCAATGAGCGGGTACAAAAAAGGGGATTATCATTGTGATAAAGCTATCTCCAATGACAGTAATGGTTGCACTGTCCTCATTTTCAAAGTAATATGGACCATTAATGCATCCGCTCCATAAGTCACAATAAATAGTCACTCGTAATGTGTGCATTGGCTTCTGTAAGACCACGTGTGGGTTTTCTGTGATCCGAAAAATCAACATCAACATGCAGTTTCTGGTTGACCCATCTAGCGACGCGAAAACTAAGCGGATGGTAATGCGGCTTTAACCCTTGAACTAATGAACTTTGTAAGCCGAGATCTTTTCGCAAACTGGCCGTTTGGTTATGTGTGTTGCTTTTAAAAAATATTTTTCCACTTGAAGACAGGTGCTTCCGTACCATCAGACCATAAATGTTGTACAATGAATAGAAAATGTGTATGTGTGTGTTTGTTTTTTTTCTTCTTTGTTTGTTTGTATTGAATGGTCATGTCTGATTGGCATGTACAAGGATATTCTTTACACTCCTCAAGCTAAAGTAACTGAATTAGAAATAAATTTTTAAAATTCTTTAAGAAATAAACGGAATTGCACTTGAATGCGAACAATTTAAGTTCATAAACAAATTCAATTTTGTTTATTGAAATGTTTTTTCTTTTTTTTTTAATTAAAAAAAATTTTTAATTAAAAAATAAATTTTCTTCAATTATTGAACAAAGTTAGCTTACACCACCTATGAAACCAAAACTGCAAATATTGTTGCTATAATTCTTGCGGCTTGTAGTTTGTTTTAAGTTCCTAACGGCTTAAGGTCGATTCCGAACGTCAGATTTTTAGAAATTTTTCATTACAATTTTATGAATTCTTAGAGTTCTTGCCAGAATTCTATTGAGAAATTTTTAAATTTCAAATTTCGTTTGTCCTGGTCTGTGGGCCTCACATCTCCTAAGCCAGCATACTACTTACTAGCAACGACAATTTCTACGCCATCAACAATACCATCTGCGCATAGCCAAGATAACATTACTGCTGTGGATCAAAGTCCTTTAGAAGACGCTGAAATGTTGTTTCCTTAATCTAGGATAGTCATCAATTTGGTCATGACACCAGATCGATTCAAATCGTGGTTTATACCATGAGGTCCAAGTCCGTTATTACAGATCGTAATCGACAATAAATAATAATTTTCAACCATTTATTGATTGAAAAACGAATGAAATGGGCCACAAAGACAAGACAAGGTTATCTTGCAACTTGACAATGTAACTGTACACACTGCAAAGTTGGTTGAGGATACAATTAAAGCATTAGGCTGGCAGGCGCTACCCAAGCGCCATATTCAACCGATTTAGATCCTTCCGAGTCCGATTTATTTTCATCGATCATACAGACAACGGCTGAACATCATTGCGCTGTCTACGGGGAAGTCAAATATTAGGTTATTAATTTGTTTGCTTCAAAAGATGTACAGTTTTATTGCCGTGGAATCCAATCTAATTGCCTGAATGATAGAACAAACGTGTAGTCCGTATTTCGAATAATTTTTTTTTCTTAGTGATTTGGTTAAAAAACTCTCTCCTATATTCTGGTGGGGGGGCCGTTAAAGAAAAATATTATGCCTACAAACCAGAGACAATTGAGCAATTGTTGGTAGCCAATATTAGGAATGCCATTGCCAAATACGAAAAATTGCACGACATTAGTTCTATCGAATGTGGTACTGTGAGGCCTGCCGGGGGAGCTGTATGTATGAAATAGTATTCCATTTCTAATCGGAACAAAAAAATAAATTTGGCACAACTTTAAANNTTTTTTGTGTAAATTTTTAAATTTAAACAATTAAATGTTTCACTCTATATATTGTAAAGGATGTATTAGAAAAGTGTTATTCGTTATCAAAGCCATAATCATGAGGCTTCTTGTTCTCTGGATGTAACAACTCACTTTAAACAAACCAGAAAAAAAGTTTACTAAGGTAGCCAGTAAAACTAAATACGAATTCCATTTGATTTGTTTTCTATTCCTTTTGCTCAATTTACTTTTATTTAAGGATTGATATTCACCATACCATGTATGCAGTTGGCATACAAAATGTTTAAAATGTTGCCGTTTTCCGGACATGCAACCATTACGATCGTGGAGACACTATCGCACCATGATAACCAATTTTTTTTTTGTACCCGCTCTTCATGGTATTGATGTGAACGATGTTGGGTTCAATAGGATGGTACAACTTGGCATACATCTCATGCCACAATTGATTTATTGCATCAAACGTTTGATAGCCGTTAAATTAGCAGAAATGATGAGTCAATTGGCAGCCAAGAAGCTAAGATTTCACACGTGTTGATCAGTTTCTTTCCGAACTTTGGTCTGATATGAGTTGTACAGTCTTTTTGGAAACACTGGCATCTCGAGAAGAAGAAGGTATGTTTGACATTGAAGTTGCCTACTGACATAAAACGTGGTCCTGGAGATTGGAAGAAATTTCTATTTTGATGATCTATAGCTACAAACCTAGAAGACGAATGCATCGAATAGCATGTGTATTCTATTGTTATGATTTCGACTACCCTACATTGACTACTTAGAACAATTACTTAACTTTCCTCTTTTTTTATGGTTTCTATTCCAATCGCATCGGGTGGGCCATTTAGTGCTTTAAGTTTGAACCTTCGATTACTTCGAATCGGGAAATACTTAAGGCATTCTATTCTATCTCTATATTCAGTATATTAGCTCCACTGAACGTAATGAACCACTCTACGCAACGATAAACTGTACGATGCTGTCGATCTTGGCAATTATCTTTTCGGATGAAACTCATTTTCAATTTGTGAGATACGTTAACCCACACTTGGTCCCACGGAAGCCAATGTACTTATTACGAGTGACTGTTTGGTGTGGCTTGTTGAGCGAAGGATTCATTGACTTATAGTTCTTTGCGAATTAAGTTTGGTACGCCTTCTATCTACACGGTGAGTCCAGCGGTGGAGCAGGACTCCTTATTGACCCAGGATAGGTTGGCGTCTCGAAGAAATTAAAGCATAGTAGCCATTTTCTTAGAAGCCTAAATTTAGTTCAAACTTTTTTAGTTTTTACTTCGTCAAGCTGGCAAGAAATGCAGAGCCAAATAATTTATATCTGCATCTGTGAAGGTATGGGCACGGATCTGCACCCACGGCAGAAGTCGTTAAATGGCAGCCGAATTATTTGCGCCTAGCTACCCATAACACAATGACCTGTAAGCATGGCCACTGTAATTGAGATAATGTCACGATGAAATCCGAGTAATAGTGACCAAATGAGCTGGCAACCGCTTATTGTATAAGTGATGTGAGTATATAGTTTGTAAATCTGACTGAAGGGCTGTAATTGACAAGTGTTTAATGCATGTCTGTAATCCCCATTCACTACTAGGCAGAGTAAAAAAGCTTTTAATTTTTACGAAGATTCTTTACTTCAACACTAAAGGTACCATAAGGCATGGGTTGCAGATTTCTAATTAGAAAATTTCTATAAAGTGATTGCTTTCTTGACCTTGTTTAAATATTTTTCTCTTTAAATATAAACAATTTATTTTAAAGGATTTATGTATAGTTTATGTATTAAATCCATTCAATCATCAGTGAATTAGTTTGTTTATCAAAGTATAGACTATATTAGGCCGGTCTAGTCTTAGTGTTAAAACTAATAAATACTAAAGAATTTAATTATAAAATGCAAATATTTTTTATATTAGAAAAAAAAAAAATAATAATTTAATTCCACTATGCACAAGAGCTTTTAATTTCTAAGAATAATTTTTGTGCAAAAACACACAGAAGAATAATTCCATTTGTACAGTAAAGGATAAAGATGCTCATTAACGACAATCCAACTCTATTGATTCATTGGAGCACCGTAACAATGGATTATGTTTACACTGTTCTATCTCTACACCACGAACATGTTCCGGAGAATCGTGTATTTCTTACCCAGCATGCGTTTTTTCAGCAGGGCACATCCGTTGTGGTCAATGTACCAATAGATTCCACTCTGCATTACAGCGAGAATTAGCCGGACTATCCGTATTTTTCTATGAAATATGAGAACAATCTGAAGAAAATCGGTTGGGTATACAAAGTGTTTGCAGTTTCTTCAAACCGACCATAAAAACTGCTAAAATAATGCATAGTTAGCTCTTCATATCTGATCATTGATGTCCTTTCTGCGATAGAAAATTACAGTCACTGTCTCTATTATGACACCATCAGCACACAGAAATTGGTGGTTTATTTTATTGTAGATACTGTAAGACCTACTTCCACAGTGTTACAAACTTTTCCTGCTTGTGATAGTGAGCTGGCTTATTAGACTAAAGGCTGTGGTTCTACCCTTGGCTCAGATATCTCGAACAAAACGAAATGAAAAAGTGACTCTTTGGCGATTTGATCTTAGCAGTCTTCTGGCAAGAACTCCAGAACAGAACAAGACTAATGAATACTAAAGAAATTTAATTATAAAATGCAAATATTGTTTCATATTGGAAAAAAAATAATTTAATTCCACTATGCACAAGAGCTTTTAATTTCTAAGAATATTTTTGTGCAAAAACACACAGAAGAATAATTCAATTTGAATTTGAATTCGAATTGAAATTTTTGTAATAGAATTCAGCTCCAGTGAAGTGAATAAAGAAATGAAAAAATATAAAATAAATCATGGAATATTTCACTCAAATAGTAACATTTTGCTCCTCCCACCTTCCCTAAACTTTTAGTACCTTTTAAATATTTCAGTTTTGCATTTTAAATGCATGGAAAAAAAATCACTGTTTTATACGCTCAAATAAATGTCACTTTAAATTTCACTACAAAAATACCATATAATTGATAGCGGTTATAGTAGGATGTAAGTGTGTGTGGAGTGTGTGTGTGTGTTTGAATAAGAAATATTAATGTAATTGCATGGGTATATTACATATATTGTGGATGTAAGCAAATAAAAATTTATTGTTTTCAATTTTATTTTTTCACACACTCCACTCTCACTCTCACGCATATGCGGAAAAGAATGCAACAATTTTCAACTTGTTTAACACTAAACGTGATGACAGTTTCAGTTCTCAATAATACGTATGTTTATCCATGTTTGTATATGTATGCAATAATGATGCAAATGGAGTTGCACAAAACATTAAATATTCTCCCTGAAATATGAAAACAACAAGAGAAAAAAATCGATCGAATTTAAAAGAGGAATTTGAATAATAAAGTCAACACGGGTAGCTGTAAACGAATTTTTCTTAAACGCATGTAGCTCTGAGTAAAGTTTTCATTCATTGGCTTTTAATGGCAGCCGGATCCTTTGGAGATTGAGGCTAAAAGGCTCAATATGAATGACACTCCTTACATTCGATCTGCATCAATCTCCAAAGGGGGCCTGTGAATAAGGCGTGATCTATGGAGATCGCGAAATGCACTTACGCTGGACATAATGAAGCTATAACACACAGCGCCAGCAAAAATGTTGCCTCATCTGTATTAAAGGTCGGACACTCTTAATTTTCGTGAGCATAAAATTCGTTGTGTCATGATACGCTGGACCTGCACAATGTTTTAAAGTGTTAGAAGAAGCATTTAAGTGCCTCAGTTTCTTTAAGTTGGGCAAGAAGACTTCACTTCCATTCTCAGTCCTCCTTACTACCTAGCATCACATATATCCTACAGCGAATGGAATAAAAAAATCCCATTCTTCAATACCGTATTTTTTAAAGCTGCTTGACCGCTGTACAGTAAAGGATAAAGATGCTCATTAACGACAATCCAACTCGTATTCGATTCATTGGAGCACGCGTACAATGTGATTATGCTTTAACTGTTCTATCCTCATACAACACGACATGTTCCGGGAAGTCGTGGTTATCATCTTACCCAGGCATGTCGTTTTTCAGCCAGGTACAGCATACGTTGTTGGTCAATGACATAGATGCACTCTGATTACAGAGTGCGAGAATGTAGCCGGACTATTCCGTATTTTCTTATCGAAAATCGAAGATACAATCTGAAGATAAATCATCGGGTTTGGTATACAAATCCGGTTTCAGTTCTTACCTACCAAATTGCTGAAAATATTGATTTACTTTTCTGATCTCATGATGGTCCTTCTGCGATTAGATAATTACAGTCACTGTCTCCTATTATCGGACACCGATCAGCAAACATAAAGGTTGTGGTGGTTTATTTTATGTTGTAGTATACTGTAAGACCTATACCTTTGTTATACTTTCTGCTGGATAGTGAGCTTATAACTAAAGGCTGTGGTTCTACCCTTGGCTCAGATTATCTCCGAACGAACAAATGAAAATGATTCCTTGGCGATGACTTAGCAGTCTTCTGGCAGAATCTGATGAGTAATATAAAAATTTCAATGAAAATAGTTTTTCAAATCTGTAGCTCGGTAGTCGGAAGTGTAAAACTATAGACTTGTAGCGTCACATGGCAGAGGGTGTGAATAACCTTATGAGGTAATCTTCGCTAAAGGTTGCAATGACTATTATAGAGTAATAAGACAAAAATTTAGATTCTGTTTCTGTCCCTTATTATATCGTATACACCACTGTATACTGCATTTACGTATGTTTGATCCCACAAGTTAATTTCTTGTCCAAACTTGCATTTCAGACAACCAAAAACAGCCAAAAAAAAAAAAAAAGAAAAAGACAAAATAATAGTTGAAATTGTTTCAAAGTGTACACAGTTAACATCAAAATATCTCTTGAATTTTAAAAACAGTTTACACTTCCCATGCGACCACGACTAGAAACCACAACAAATTTGTCGCTTCTACAGCAAATAACAGATGGCATAAAATGTATGTGCATAGAAATACGAACAGAAACGAA
Source organism: Sarcophaga bullata (assembly GCA_005959815.1). Lineage (NCBI taxonomy): Eukaryota > Metazoa > Arthropoda > Insecta > Diptera > Sarcophagidae > Sarcophaga > Sarcophaga bullata. Next base: position 9,029 of record QOCX01001191.1, on the reverse strand, counting down.
ACGTACATATCGATATAGCCACCTCTAACGGCTCCCGTTTTGCTCGTAACACCAACGGACACATCTAAGGATCTCTATTGAAACAAAACATGTGAAAACATCAGCGTGTTTCCAACTAGAAACAACATGCAAAAATAATTACAAACAAACATTGTTGTCGTACGACCTTAATAATGACATGACATGGTCACGTGCAAATGTTTGGTTTTTTTTCTATGCATCACTGCAAATGCAAATAAGGCAAGCGCATGTTTTTTAAGCAACAAAGCCATTAGAAAACTGAAAAATCTTTTAGGGTAAAACCCAATCTATGCTAGTTGTGCTGTAAATCTGTGGCACCCTAAAATAAGTTGTTTCTCTCCGTATGTAGTAGTAGTGGCAACAGTGTCTGTAACAACATTCGTATAAATATTGTGTTGCATAACTTATACGTGTAAACTATGGTTGTGTATGAATAACAAGTAATTGATGGATGGATGAATTGATAGATGGATGGATGAGCGTATTAATAATGAAAAAAAAGGGGAGAATTTTTGTTGTTGTTAAACGACCAGGAAAAATAGTTAAACGTTGTTTTTCGCCTAAAGACTACGTCCAACACTTATTTGCAGACTGCATAATAAAACGTATTCTTTTATGTGACAAAAACCTTTCCTTTTCTTTGTTTTGTTTGCTTTCTCTAACATTTGCATATATCTTTGAATGTATTGTGCTCACACACACACCACACACTACAACACTCAGCAACTTCTCACAATGGAAACACTATTGAACAAAACTGTGTATGACTTTAGTATGTGTATGTACTGGACATAAGAAATTTCCCGAATGAATTCTTTAATAAGGTCCGTCTGTTTAGGACATTTTGATTTTAATGGTCAACAGAAATTATTAAAAATACTATGCCATGCTGTCTTTCCCTGATATAGTTTGAACATATTATTTGAATCTAACTTGAACGCAACATGTTAAGTAGGGAGCCAAAGGCTGATGTAAGCCACCAGTTTAGCTTGTCCGTGCGCTATGTTAAAACCGTCAGATCAGCTCAGGTCGGAGTGGACAGCTTCTGATATCAAAAAACTCACTTAAACGCCCATAGCGGCCCGTTGTGATGCTATCAGATAAGCGCAGTCTCTGCGCTGACAACTTCGGTTAAAACCAAGGAAGAGAAGAAGTCGGTAGAGCAAGGGCTGCATAATAAAAACACGACTACCCACATTGGAAACCAGACAAAAAGTTTGATGAACCAAGCTATATCCTTGACATCAATGGATGACAATAGAGATACTGTGATGATGAGAATACATCATCAGAATACATTGAGAGGGAAAGTCCTGGATGCATATCAAATGCTTGTCAGAGTATTGTTCGTGTTGATACCGAGCAGTATTCCAAAGTCTTTCACGGTAATAAGTTTAAAAGAGGCGTTATTGAGGGGAGCACAATATATCGCATGCTCGCAGTACTACGGCATCTCTTCT